>JAJOOO010002188.1:0-42397 GCA_029582685.1 Solanum piurae
GATGCTTAATGGTATATGAATTGAAGGATAGTTCATCAATAAATACAAAAAAGTGATAAATCAATTTAACTAAACAAAATTAAGTGAATAATTTTATGCTTGACTAAGAACAATGGAGACAATTGAAGAATTGAATATGACGTATCTCAATCTTTTTGTTAAACGGATTGAAATCCAAGTGGATATGAATTGATTAGGTATTTATTAGTTATTAATTCAAAATTGAGAAGTTGAGAATTTTAGGAACCTAATTAAAGGGATTCAGTTATAGTAAATACCTTATTTAGTGCACTCTAATTATAATTGTATCATTATATAATTAAAAAAAATTACACAAATACAATTAGATATACATATAAACTATAGTCATTTTTGGTAAATAGCATACTTATAGCTATTGAATTTCAATAACCCTATAAATGTAGTCATTTATGTAAGTTGCTCTTTTTTTTATATATATTTAATTTGTGATGGTAATGGGATAAGTTGACAAATAACCTTGAAAAAAATCTTTTTTTTTAGATTAGTGACAGCCAAGTTTCCACTCACAAAATAAGAGGCAACAGGTAGAGCATCGTGTATGCGATATCTACCGTTCATTCTACCTAAATAGCTTACACTGAGCCAATATATACCGTTGATCTTACCTAGCTCATTTATGCATGTCACATCTGCCACACTGGTTAGTTCCAATATATTTTTAGGACATTGGTGCCCCTATCGTCCAAAAACTAGAGCATATATACCATTCACTCTAGCGAAAGATTAAATAGGAATACGTGGTGCAATCTTATCCATTGGGTCTGCGGATAAGATTATGACACGTGTATATCCATAGTATAAAGGGTATATATGCTCTAGTTTTTAGACGGTATGGGTACCAATGTCCCAAAAGTATGACAAAGGATATCCGCATACCCTTTACGATAGTTCAGATATATTTATCCTTTTCCCCATATATTTATACATAAGTTTATATTGATATCATACCGAATTCAGATGAACTCAATGGCATAACACTACTTTCACCCTCGTTGAACTCCTTATTTTATACTCGCATAACATTGCATTAGTTAAACTCGAGGTTTATTTATTTCTTAGATAACAAAGTTGGATTCATTCTTATTTTGATTTACTTGACTCAGTATTAAACCTCTAAATTATATTATTCACGCTCTATATATTTGATGTCTCACATTAATCGAGAAATTAAATTGTAACCATCTTATACAACTTGAAGATTTTACTACATAAGTTAACTTTTGAGATTAAATTATACGTAGAGTTCATCCACCCTTCAAAAAGAAACAAAATCCTCATGCTATCAACCTCCAAAATAAATGGTAGATGGTATCTTCAACCCCCACCAAAAAGTATAATAAACTCTTTTAACCACCAACAAGCAAAGTATAACAACTAGTCAATCATATCTACCCCCAACCCCCACCCCCACAATCAACCTACAACAAAAATATATAAACAAACTTGTAAAGAGCCTAAAAACTAATTCACTTAGAACAAACAAAACAACAACAACAACAAAAGAATGGCAACTTCTCAACTTCATATTGCACTTCTTGCTTTCCCTTTTGGAAGTCATGCAGCTCCTTTACTAACACTAGTCCAAAAAATCACTCCATTTTTACCATCAAACACAATTTTTTCCTTCTTCAACACATCAAATTCCAACACATCAATTTTCTCAAAAACTCCAAATCAAGAAAACATCAAGATTTACAACATTTGGGATGGTGTCAAACAAGGCAATGACACACCTATTGGGCGCGAAGCAATTGAACTCTTCATACATTCAACACCTACAAATTTCGAAAAATCAATGAAAGAAGCAGAGGAGGAAACAGGGGTGAAATTTTCTTGCATTATTAGTGATGCATTTTTATGGTTTTCTTCTGAATTTGCTAACAAAATGAATATCCCTTGGATTGCATTTTGGACTGCTGGCTCCTGTTCATTGTCTATCCATTTGTACACTGATTCAATTCGATCGAACGATGAAACATTGTTGAAAATCCCAGGATTTTCATCAATTTTGAAAATGAGTGACATGCCACCTGAAGTTATAGCAGAGAGTTTAAAAGGGCCAATGCCATCTATGCTATACAACATGGCATTAAATCTACACAAAGCTGATGCTGTTGTATTGAATTCCTTTGAAGAATTGGATCCAATTATCAACAAAGACCTCAAATCGAAGCTCCAAAAGGTACTCAGCATTGGCCCTTTAGTAATATTATCATCAAATAATGTATTTCTAGACGCGAATTCTGATGAAAGTGGATGTATCCAATGGCTTGACAATCAAAAGGAAAGATCGGTTGTGTATCTAAGTTTTGGTACTGTCACAACATTACCACCTAATGAAATAATCGCGATAGCAGAAGCGCTGGAAGATAAAAAGATGCCATTTATTTGGTCCTTAAGAGATAACGGAGTCAAGATTTTGCCTAAGGGGTTTCTTGAAAGAACAGAGGAATATGGGAAAATAATTTCGTGGGCCCCCCAATTGGAAATCTTGGCACATAGGAGTGTTGGTGTTTTTGTAACGCATTGTGGATGGAACTCGATTCTGGAAGGCATATCATATGGTGTGCCTATGATATGTAGGCCTTTTTTTGGTGACCAAAAATTGAATAGTAGAATGGTGGAAAGTGTTTGGGAAATTGGTTTGCAAATTGAAGGTGGGAATTTTACTAAAAGTGGAACAATTAGTGCATTGGGTATTTTTTTTAATGAGGAAAAAGGGAAAGTATTAAGGAAAAATGTTGAAGGGCTAAAAGAAAAGGCATTAGAAGCTGTAAAATTAGATAATGGGAGTTCAATAGAAAATTTCAATGTTCTAGTTGAGCTAGTTAAATGTCACAAGCCCACTTGATTTGTACTAAGTATGTTAATAATTGCAATTAGGTAATTTACTAAGTATGTTCATCTAGAACTTTCCTTCAAGCTTCAAGTGTATTGTAGAGTAAATTCTTGTTGTATTATTGAATCCTCTTTTCGTTTCAACTTGTTTGACCTGTTTTCTTTTTAATCCGTCTCAAAAAAGCTGACTCTTGAAAACATGTTCAATATTTACATATCTTATAAAATAATTATGGAGCCACCTCCATACTTGTCTTGGTCAAATACATTTAGTCAGCAGAAGAGTAAATTTTCTGCTTGTTTTAGTGATATATATCAATCAATCAATAAACTATAAACTCAGTCTTGAACTTCATAAGTTTTTTAAATATACATTAAACCAACAATCTACTATCAAATAACTAGCTATCATCAATATACATAAAGCTGCTCGATATGGAATGATCAATCCTCATTGATTTGTGAGCTCTCATCAAGAGAATCATCATCAGGAACATTCTGAGATTCAGTCGTACCTATGTTATTCTGAGATTCAGTCGTACCTATGTTATTCTGAGATTCAGTCGTACCTATGTTATTCTGAGATTGAATTGTACCTATGTTGTAATAAGGATCCTGGTACAAATTGTTGAAAGGAACCTGGTACAAGTTGTTGAAATCGACATTGTTTCCAAATGATGATGGAAGGTATGGATAAGGCGCCTCAAACTGTTGTCTAGCAAATTCTACTAGACATGAATCCATAGTCCATTCATAATTCCCAAGAGAATTGATTTTGTTAGCATCGTGCTTGTCATCTTCCTCCTTCTTCTTACTATCTTTGGACTTGGTACATCTCTTGTAAATCATACATAGAACCCAATCGTCGAGCTACAATAATAACAAAAAATGATAATAATAATAATAATACACCAAACAAAAAATAAGAAAAATTCTTATTATTGAAAACACACTAGCTACCTTCATATCAGATGCATGCATTTTGATTCTGCGTGATTCATCCACCCTATATTCATGCATAATCCAATTCGTTTTAATTCCTTTGGGAGGTTTACCTTCATAGAAAACCAAAGCCTTTCGAAATCCAACTTCAACATTATTATGTTGTATATGTTTATCAGCTCCAGTAGCCTTCCAATAGCCTCTTCCCGCAGCACGATTTGGCCTATGACCGTTAGGATATTTCCTATCCCTTGGAGTGAAGAAATACCATTCTTTTTCTCCCACCTCAGGATAAATCTCTAGTACATAGACAAAACAAACAATATTTTTAATTTACTATCATTTCTTGTGTTAAGTATGATTAGAATCCAAATCTGCTATTAAACCTTAGATAACTCAAAACCACCATATAAGTTAAGGGAACTCACGATCAATTTTATCTATAGTAACTCAAAACCATATAAAATATATAAGAACAATAGCAAGTTAAAGGGAACTCACGATCAATTTAAAAAAATCATAACCACATATTATGGTGGGATCATATAACAATTTGTATCGAATTCATTATATGTGTGACTCAAACTTTTCATAAATAATGTAGATTAGTGTGTCAAAAAAATAAAAATGCATCTCAACAATAATTTAGAACAAGTGAAACGGTAAGAAAAGATCTATTTAACATATAAATAAAACCTAATGATTTAACTTATAAAAAAAAACTAACTATTGCGATTAATGAAAAGAGATTATAAAGAAACAAACTGTGTAATTCAAATCTTATATCAGTAATGTACATTAGCATGTCAAAAGAACAATATAATATATATATATATATATAAAGAACATAATCGACAATTTTAATTACTGAATTCATTACTATATACTATTTAGAGAACAAGTAAAACTAAATATTAAAAAAAAAAAAAAACTGAAAGCTCTGAGGACTATAACTTGATCTAAAATCCTGACTTTAGAACAAGTAAAACTACAAGAAAATATATCTTCAACATATACATAAAACTACGATCAAGATCAAGAAAGAAAAAAAAAATTAACATGAGAAAGGACTATGACTTGATCTAAAATCTAAATACTGACTTTAGAACAAGTGAAACTACAAGAAAAGACTTCTTTAACATAACGATGAGAAGAGATAAAAAATTACCTGCAAGATCATAAGGACTATACTTATAAAGATTAACGTCCTTGATCTTATCATGGGGTAAAACTTCATTCCTGATTCTTTTCAAGAGGTAATGAACGATAAGTTCATCATCATGTGGACAAAAACGATAACCCACTGGAAAAACAAAATTATCATTGAAAATTATTTGATCTTGCATTATAGGGTTAGGGTTTTGAGAGTTGGAGTTGATTAATGCCATGTTTTTCTCATATGACTCCATTGAGAGACTTCTACGTAACAAGAAACTGTTTGACAAAATTTATAGCTCGTGGACTCTTATATATAATTCATTTAATTAAATAAATAAGTTTTTAAATAATATAAAATTTGTTTTGAAATCTTTATAAGATAAATATTGTTGCGGTAAATATTTTGCAAGATATTTGATCCTATCTAATTGATAAGTACTAGTTAGTTAAAAGATATAAATTTGAAAAAAAAAAACCTGGTTATCTTTTAATTATTTATTTTTACCTTCTTAAACAATTATGTAAATATTGAATTAAAAAATATTAGAAAAAAAATAATGAAAATTGATCTTAAATATATATCTTGACCAAATTTGAAGTCGAGTAGAGCGATAACGATGGTGCGAGAAGAGACTTTTTTCTAAACTTTTTAAAAGCTAAAAAAAAATACTATTTCTATATATAAGTTGATAAAAAGAACTTTGTTTATTATATGTTAATGTTTTCCTTCATTTTGTTTCCTGTTGTTTTTCGATCGATTGACACCACTATTAAAAGTTTTATCTTTCCCTCCGAGGTATGCATTGATCGGTTTGATTTGATTCTAATATATATTATTAGTTCGTTTATTGAATTTTAGTTTTTATATACACTAAATCAATAAGATATTTTTTATTGATTTTCGTCGGTTTTGATCCTTATCAATTCGATTTTCGATTTAGGCAATAAAAAAATACTTATAAAATAAATATATGACTTCTCTAACAATTTGACGCGACAAGACAAAAATGCAACTTAACAAATACTCATAAAATTGAAACAGTGACAACTAACATGAAAGAACTATATGGTTCCTTTGAGCCTAAAACTACTACTAATGGAGAAAAACCTTAAGCGCATAATGGTGGAAACTGACTCTCAAGTACTACTAAGCTCTCTAAACAATAACAACACTCTATACTCATATATTTTTGCGCTGATTGCAGGTCTTTGCTCAAGCAGCTGAAAGTACCGCCACTGAAACATATCCCGCGGGAGGCTAATAGGACTACCGACGCATTAGCAAAAATCGGAAGGAAATCAAGTATACACCTATATATGATTAGAAATTATCTTTACATTTTGGATGCATCTCCTTCTAGTATTACTGATGTTTTGGAAAGAGATGCAATTGGAACTACATCACTTAGATTAATTCCTTTCTGTATGGACGATCCTTAATTATAAATAAAATCCTTCCGTTTTTAAAGAGAAAAAAAAAAACCTATATGAGTGCAACACCAAGAGCTTGTAAGAACTAAGAAGAATAGGATTGTTCTTAAAATCTAATATTTATGTAGGGATAAGTAATAAATTATTATAATTTTAATGAATAATCGATTTACCTAATAACGCAATATTAAGAATTTGAAACCAAATTGATAACCAGATAGATAAAATTAAGTATTAAAGTATTATCCCAATAACTCAATAGGAGTAAATCAATAACATTTTCTTAAATCGAATTTATTGGCCAATTTTATTTTTTCACACCCCTATTGGCTATTGCAATACAATTTTTCACTTTCTAGAAGACCCCACCCTTCCCCCGTACCCCTACTTCAACCTCAACCCCATTCCCACAAAGAAAATAAAAGTCAAAATTTATACCAAAAGAAAAGAAAGGATGAAAAATGTATAAATGGATAGTGACTCCCATTTTCAGTTTTTCTTCAAAAAGATTAATGAAAACAACAGGATTTGAACATTTTTTATATACATTAATTAATAATACAAAGTTGAACATTTATTCCTCCACTTTGTCATGATTTAGCTAGATCCCTTTTTCTAATTTTTATTTCGAAGTATTCCATTAAAATACTTCCTCCGTTTCAATCTGTCCTTTTTCTTCTTCATTTTTAAAAAATTATTATTAAAGAAATTTTCTTTTTAAAATTGTAATTTTTATGTTATATATTTAAGTTTCATAAAATTAAATTGTTTTAATATATTTTACATATTTTTAGTTTAAAATTATAAAAAATTTAAAAAATATATATATTTTTTAAAATGCATAGTAAATCAACTTGAACAGACAAATTAAATCTAATGGAGTATAATTATTATAATATTAATATTGACGTTTTCTAACTTTTTTATGTAGAAATGTAAATGACAAAGTAGGGACCTTTTGAAAAAAAGAAGAAAAAGAACAAACTGGTCTACTCTTAAGCAAAGATTAATTGAATATTTTAGTTAGTACGTAATAAAAAAGAGTCAAAACCCAAAGATGTACACCTTGTTATTTTTTTGTTTGTTTATTTATTTATTACTTGGTGTGTGGTACATATATTGAAATTTATAATAAAAACAATTTGAATTTTGAGATTTCAAATTAAGAATGATTATGTATTTATTTGTGTTAGGTTTCTTTAGGTATTTTAAAGTGATCATTAAAATCTTGTGTTAAACCCTCTAGGATGGAGTTCCATCATCCTCTGGGAAAAAAACTGAAATTTTAAAGACTAAAGAAAGATATTGTGAAAAATAAGACAATCGTAAATCATATACAAACAAAAAAATAAAATATAAAACTTTGGGCGGTTACCTTGAAATGTAAAATCATATTAGGAGGGGAAAGTAGATTTTAGAATTCAAATTTGATGTGTATGAGTGATGTTAGGAGAGAATTAGGGAATGAAGAGATAAAATTAGATTTGTATACATGAGTATACAAATTCGGGAAAGGTTTTTTTTTTGGTAGGTCCCATAATTAATAAAAAATTATATCAAACTAAAATCATGCACAGTAATTAACTAAAACTATAACTTTGTTGAATAATAAACTAATAATGTTTGTCAACCCGAGTAACTTTCCCATTTAAAATATTTTAAATAGAAAGTCGTATGATAATTATTTGAGTTTGTTAAAAAATTGATTAAAGTTAAACATATTAATGCAGCTCAGCACACACATAATTGGAGGAGAATACACAATAGGAATATGACAATAATCACATTCATCTCCATAACTTAACCCATTTAACTTAACCTACCACCTAGTCCACAATAAGACATCCTAATTGTTGTCTCCAAAATAATAATAATAATAATATATTGACCGTCATTAAATTTATAAATAAAAATTATTTAGATGTTTGACATATAATTTATTTTAATTGAGCATTTAGATACATGTGAAAAATATATTTATTTGATATTTTAAATTTAAATTTTGAAAAAAATTTTATGTATTTATTTTAGCATTCATTACATATGTAAATTTACATACGACATATCATTTATGTTTTGTCATATACATCAATATCAATTAGAATATATTTGAGTTATGTAACTTAATAAAGTTATCGTATATAATTAAAGAAGTGACATATTTTGACTAATGAAATTATTTATTCATTGAGCTTAAGAATGTACCACAAAAGCTTTATAAATTTGAGCCGGATATACTTAATAACTCATTCAACTAGTAATATATTAATTCATTTAATATCTTAAACGGAAAAGGATCAAAACTATCCTTCAACTATTCGAAATAGATTAAATATACCCTTGAATTACTTTTCGGCTCAAAAGTACCCTTCTTTTCTTACTATTGGACCAGACTTACCCTTATGTTTAACGGAAGAGTTATGTGGCATCCCATGTGTGTATTAATATGCCACATCGACCACCACATGTGCACGCCCACCCCATCCACCTCCACATAGATGTTTTAAGAGCCCTAATTTCACCATTTTCCCACATTTCATCATTATCTAAAAAAAGACCCAAAGAAAGTTCCTTTCACCAACCCTAATTTCACCTTGAAGATTTACACAACAACATTATTCAGAGAATAGTGAGTGCAACATTATTCATAAGCTTGCCAAGACTTGTTGTTTTTGGTAGTGTATGTCATATTAAATTTTTTTAATGTAACCAACATCAACTAGTGAAGTTTCATAGTTCAAATTTCAAGCAATCTTTTACAGATAATGACACTTCATAGTTCAAACTTCAAACAACCTCCCACATCCCTAAGTTGAACCAATAAAAAAAATTAGATTTCATTTTCCTTGATTGTCAAACATCCTTCTTATTTCTGAATACTAGTTGCCTCACTTCAGTGTGTCTGTTCAGTTCCGCTTCGAAAGTTGGAGCAAAGTCATTACACAAATGCTTATGATTTAGCCGTTGCAACAAAAAAATTCTGACGTGATTATCTTCTTGGAGAAGGAGGTTTTGATAGAGTTTACAAAGGATGATCGAGTCCAATCAGGTCGATTCTCATCAAATCTTTTTGCTTTTTGTTAATAATGGAATGTAACAAAGAAATCAATAGTTTGGTTTGCCTCTAATCTACCAGATTCGATCTGTTGCACTCACTATTCTTTAAATAATGTTGTTGCGTAAATCTTCAGAGTGAAATTAGATATGCTGAAAGGAAGCTTCTTTAGGTTTCTTTTAAGAAAATGATGAAATGTGGGAAAATGGTGAAATTAGGGCTCTTAGAACATCTATGTGGAGGTGGGTGGAGTGGGCGTGCACATGTGGAGATCTATGTGGCATATTAATACACACATGGGATGCTACATGCTCTTCCGTTAAATTGAAGGGTATCCAATAGTAAGACGGGAAGGGTACTTTTGGACCGAGAGATAGTTTAAGGGTATACTTAATCTATTTCGAAAGTTGAAGGGTAGTTTCGATCATTTTTCATTTATTAAATGATAATATCATTTGATTTATTTTTTTCAAACTAAATTTAAAGCTAGCAATTTCAATCCAAGTTTCACATTTAATCTTTGAGAAAATACATAAAATCACCACTAAAATTGCTCTGAATTTTCAAAAAGACATCTTAACTTTGCAGACGTTCTATTACCCCATAAAAGTATTAACTACATTTATAAGTATACCATTTTGACTCATTTTCTCATCTATGAAGAGCACGTGATGGTCACCCCCTTTGATCCATTTTAATTAAATTTAAAAATAAATAAAAGTGAGGATAACCCAACCCCAATCTTAACAAAAGCACTTCCATCTCTTTTCTTTTTCATTTTTCAGATTCTCTTTTCTTTTCCATTAAAATCTACACGGCATTTTAACTAAATAAACAAGGGATTGAAGGTTAATAGGTTAAGATTTCATATTTATCTAGTATTTGATAAAAATCATATTATTTTCTTCATGTATTGTGATTTGTTGGGGAAACACCTGTTTAGGGATACCGTTTTTTGAGCTCTGGCGACAATGTAAGTTGATTTACCCATCCACCACTAGAAAAATAAAGATAGGTCGTCGTTGTATCCAATATAAATTTCACCGGCGTTTTGTGTTCGTCTTTTTCAGATGAAATTGTAATTTACAGTAAGTTTGATAGTAAACTTGAAAAATAAATTATATTGAAAGTTTGGGGAAGCTAGTGTTTTAATTCGGTACAAAGATTCTAATTTTGATTTGCGTCATTATCGGAATTTGTGTTCTCTCTTGTACAATGGTATCTTGTATTGTGAAACTGACGTGTTCATATTTTTTGGATAAAATTACAATTTACAGTGAGTTTGATAGAAGATATGAAGAATAAACTATATTGAAAATTTGGGGATGATGGTGTATTTAAAGATTTAATTAATTAATAGAGAAATCAACTGAAATGTGGCATTTTTAAATTGATTTTGGGATGTAAACTGACACATTCACGCGCTGATATTTGCGTGTTCAAAAACATTGGGCGAAAATGAGTCAGAATGGTCTATTTATAAAGATATTTAATACTCTTATGGGGTAATAAGACGCCCGTAAAGTTAATGTGTCTTTTTGAAAAATTCGAGACAACTTCAATGGTGATTTTATGTATTTTCTCTTTATCTTTTTATATAGTCTAATAAGTACTCTAGAGGATGATAATCAAATATATATAGTAATTACATCAAAAATATAAATATTATATGTCATTAATCTGATCGTTTATAAGAACTATCTTAATAATGAATTCACAAAAATAAAATTTAAAAAATAATCAATGACGAATGATTAAAATAAAGTTTGTCATTCATTTTTTAATGTAATCTAAGACAAATAGATATTTTTTTATCAAACTCTACTTAGCAAACGAATCGATTATTCATATAGAACTTCTTTATCATATATCACTTAAAATATTTCATAATTCAAATATCTAAAAAAAAAAAGACTTTCAATAAGTACATTAAGAGAAGTTTCTACATGATGATAGTCAATTATATATAGAAATTACATCAAAAATATAAATATTATTAGAACTATCTTAACAATGAATTTACAAAAATAAAATTTAAAAATAACCAATGAAGAATTATCAAAATAAAGATTGTCACCCATTTTTTAATGTAATCTAAGACAAATAGATTTTATTTTTATTTTTATCAAACTCTACTTGGCAAACGAATTGATTATTCATATAGAACTTCTTTATTATATATCAATTAAAATATGTCATAAATTCAAATATCGGAAAAAAAAGTTTTTTAGACTTTCAATTACCTCTCACCTCAAACCACAATTATTTTGCCACATGTCCTCCCCCACCATCCAATTACTCCTCATAATCAAATTTCTTGGCTTCCCTTCATTTGCTAAGTTTCCTCCCCAATTTAAAAATAAAAAATAAAAACAAAAACCATCTTCATCCTCTTTTTTGCCTCTTCCAGCCTGTTATTTTCATATTATATTATATTAAATTATATTATAACCTTCTCTAATGATTTGCCACCATTTTCATTATTAAATTCCCTTTTTCATTTTTTTCTTTTGTCTCCTCCCCCTTCTCTATTTATCTATTCTCCCTTCACCCCATTTTTTCTCCATTTGCTTTCCACAATTGAATTAATTTTTTTCTTTGATATCGAAGAGAAATCGATATAATTATGGCTGAAGAGCATGGATTTGAAGCACCAGAAGGACATATATTATGCGCTAATAACTGTGGCTTCTTCGGCAGCCCAACAACACAAAATTTCTGCTCCAAATGTTACCATGAAGTTTATATAAAAGGAGGACAACAAAAACCCATTGATTCCCTCTTTCCTCCGCAGCTGCCGATTCCATCTCCCAGCTCATCGGTACTGGTGCGTCCGGAATCGGCAGCTGTAGAGGAAAAACCGGAGGTTGTGACCGCGACCGTAACGACCGCGGTCCAACCGATGCCTGCACAGCCGAACAGGTGTTCGGCCTGCAGGAAGAAGGTGGGATTGACCGGGTTCAAGTGTAGATGTGGGACCACGTTTTGTGGGACCCATCGGTACCCGGAGATCCATGGATGCTCGTTTGATTTCAAATCTATGGGAAGAGAAGCCATTGCTAAGGCAAATCCGGTGGTTAAAGCAGAGAAATTGGGGAAGATATAATCACAGCCGTTGGATTTAGATGATGAAATCTCGTCGGAAAATGACGTCATGTGAATTAAATATTATCAATTATGGGGACCAAAATGGAAATAGAGAAAAATCTTGGGGGTGTGTCCCATTGTTGACAAAAAAAAAGTGAATTAATTAGTGTATATTTATTTATTTTTGGTTATTTTTATCTTTTGCTTGGAAAATAATTTATGGTTTTGCTTGTTTTTTAGATTTCAACTTTACTATCTTTGGAATTTGGATATTCCCTCTCCATTGAAATTTTCACCATGCATTATTGGTTAAATAAATAAAGATGATGAAAGTTATACAAATTTTATTTAAATGTCAAATTTCCCAATTTTCTTATTTGTCAATGTTACTTTATGAACTAATTTTCTAAAGTCTTTTAATACATTTTTACTTTTTCTAAAATAATTTAGTTAAACAACATAATATTTAATGTGATTTCATAAGTAAAATTTGAAGAGGAAAAAATGTACGTAGATCTTATATTTACTTCAACTTATTTCCTCTATATTTTTAGCTCAAGTATAACACCTTACACTATGAAAAAAAGATATAAAATGAAAGTGATCAAAGGACAAAAAATACATATGGTAATAAGATGAACAAAGAATTAATTGCAACTTAATTTAGTGTTACTAAATATTTTTTGATGAATATATCAAAATCGTAGTTGATGCGTGATTTGATAAAAATGTTAAAAATTGGAACTTCGGCACTTTGCATGCCAAAAAATCCTCTAAAGTTATATATAAAATTATCACAAATTAAATCATAAAAAAAACATTTAAATTTGTATGTTTTGTTGTTTAATCCGTTAACATGACAATTAAGTGATTCAATTGTGTAATAGAGTCAACCTTGTTCACCCACATTATCAAAATATAGTAATAATTTTAGTACTCCACATAATTAAGTGAAACGGAGAGAATCCATAATTAATTCTAACTCAACCCTATCTAAATTTTAGATTCAAAATTTCGATAGATTATTTGTCTCCTTTTTGTTGTTTTCATCAAAAAAGAAGGTTCTTAAAGTTCAAGTCTTTCTTAATTGGTACTACACTACTAGATCACAATTTCTTGAAATTTAATAAAAACAACAATTTTTAAATTGTTATTTACCTCTCTACTTTCCTAGTTTAGAATTTTGATGATTTAATGGACAAGAAGGGAGTGAAAATACTAGATTAGTGATGAAATACTAGATTAGTGATAGAGTTTGAATTCTCCTCTTAGTTATAGAAAAAATAAAAAAATTACTAAGTGAGCTAGTTATCAACCTTGTAATTGAAAATTACGGTATTGCTTTCACTTTTACTATTAGGACATATTAAAAGGTTCTTTATTTATTTTAATTAATAACAATTCATGAGTACCTAACATACAATTTATGATGTCGACATATGCATGACATATTTATGACACATGTCCTTATCCTTTGCCAAGGAAAAAAATAATCAAAGATTAGGATAAAACCTTTCTTAAGTGGTCATATGCTAGTATGAGGTGAGTGCTTCCTATTCCATATGACAAAGAGAAAGAAAAAAAAAAGAGAAGTTATATTGGTATATTCAAATGGTAGAGGAATGAAAATGACTAATTTTTTTTGTTGGCATTTATCAATTGGTAGCATTTTTATTTATGGTTTTCTCAAAGTTCTATTTGGTGATGGCCTTATGTGATTCATCTTTTGTGGCTATGATCGATAAAAGATAAGAATAAAGAAGCACAAACATAACACGTAGCTAGTATCTTCTCATGCTAAGTATAAAACAAAAAAAATACGAAAATCAAATCAAATATATCCTCATTACATTAGAAATGCCTTTTGTTTGAATATGCGTATCAATTATGATCCTTTATTTGAGTATGCTTTAAAATTATTTTTAATGGTATTTAGGGATGACCTAGATGGAATGAATCGATTTTAAACATGTGTGAGACGGTTTAAATTTAGATATGTATGAGTGAGAAGCAGGATAAATCTAAAAAAATAAATTAATTATATGTAGGTGTAGAATGAATGTGTGTATATTATTATTGCACATTTGCACTTCTAATTCACCATCAGTTGTGTACCTCATTCACTTATAATTTTGCTTTCACTTATTTAGAGAAAAAATTGATTTTTTAATAGCATTAATTTTTATAATTTTAGGCAAAAATATTTAAAGTTTTACCTTGTTATGATTATTGCTTTGATTAAACTTATCTGAAGTTAGTCTTGGTAAGTTCAGATAAAATTTTATTGATTAAGTTTGAAATTTAGTTTTGTCAACTAGTTCACAATTTAAATTAAAATCATTCGACGTTAATTTTATTATATTAAACTTCAGATAATTTTTTTTTATATTTTTCATTTACAAGGATATATATACTTTAAACAAAAATATTTAAAGTCATAAATTTTCAACTTCAATCTTGTACATATAAAGTTAGAATATGTAAACTTGCAACAACAACAAAAACATAAACATAAATTAAATAACAATCTCAAAAATAGATATTTGTGCACTTTCAAAATATATTAGTAACCACAGAATCTTAGAAAGTCACACATGACCTCCAATTATTTTTGACCTCGCTTAACAATCATTTAAAATGTAGTTGCTTAAAAAAAATTGTTAGATAATTTTTTTGTTGCTCATCAGTTATAAATAGTGGAAATAAATTATTTCTAACTGTAAGGTAGAAGTTCAAGATATTTAAAAGAGTGAACTTACTTAATTAACTATAAATTAGATAAAAATCAAAATTTATATCGAATATAAATAACAAACGTTCTTTCTAAAATTTAAGATTATATTTTTAAATAATGACAAACTTTAAGATCGAACACTTTTAAAGACATCACGCGTCATTTCCTTCCTAGGATGAGCTAAAAAGTCTTTTGACCAATTCAAACCAATGGCCAAAGAAATAAAATACATTTAATAGTCTTAAATGGATGCATCTAATCAAATACTAGTATATATGAGGAAACGTTCTTTCTTCTTTGAATTTATGGATTTCATTATTTGTCAAACGAATTTTCAATTATATCGACTTCTTTAAAAAATAGTAAATATTATTTATCACATAAATATTTCTTATATTACAATTGTTATACTGAATATATACTAATCAAACAATCTAGTGATACTTAGGAGTTAGATAGCGAGATACGAGTGAAATTTTCATAACATACTATCAAAACTTATAGTTTAGTAATATCAATGAAAAATATTTGTACCATAAATGTGAGTTCAATCCTCACTATCTTCCTAGCAACTTCATAGTTAACTTATTATGTACTTTATAATCATGCAATAAAATAGGTGGAAAAACTATAAAATAAAGTTCTTGTGATGTGGCTCTGACGTATCAGGCTGCTAATTATTAATATAAAAAATTAATTCATAAATTAATAATTAGGAAATGTGTGATAAAAACCTTCCCATGTGGTTGTTACTGTTAGCTCTACTTCTACTGACCTTTCTTTTGTTGGTTTAGGTGGAAGCAAATTACTCCGTTCATTTTAATTTATATATCTTCGTATAATTTGTTATAAAAAAAAAATTCAAAAAAAATATTTTTTTAAATTTAGGATCTTAAAAACTAAATATGTGCAATATACGAATCAAAAAGTATGTAAAACAACATATAACCGATTAAAATGTACTAATTACATAAAAATTAGTATTTATTCTATCAATGATTTTTTTTCACATTATCAATGAATCTTAACTTTATAATCTTGTTTATACTTTCAAAAAGAATTAATGGTAAGGATAAAATATATATTTTTTTAAAATGATTCTATATTGATTTTCTAAATTAAATGGCAATTTCTAAATTAACGTGAACAACTGATATGAAACGAGAGAGTAGTTAGTTGCATTAAGAAATAAATAACTACAAATATCTAATTAGTTTAGAAGATAGTTGAAGGTTTGTTGAAGAGCGTTCTACTAATTAACCCATTTTCCACCAACCAACCACACAAATCTTAATATAAATAACTATATTACTCCTAAATCACCAAAATTAAGACACAACAATATGGCTCTAGTCTCTAATCAAGAACTCAAAGAAGAAATCAAAATTCTTATTGATCATTTGCCAAAAGAAGAAGAAGATGAAGAAGAATTTTTTGAGATAGATTTGGAATTAGTGAATAATTATTTTTCAACACCCCATAATTATAATTGGGAAAACCATTTTAGAGCAACAACAACTAGTACTTGTACTCTTCTAGCTAATTGTTTGTTGCCTATAGCTGATGTTTCATGTGCTATTCCTATTACAACTAAAGCTTGTGATGCCTTCATTTCATTACCACCAAGTGGTGGTTCATAGTTTTCGAGATTTTAAGTTTATGAGTTCTGAAACATAAACGTATTTACTTGGTTCTTGATACGTGATTTATATGTGTATTGAATGAATCGTAATACAAAATATTGAATTTGAACCAAAATTATTGAGTTCTGCCGAACATATAGCGATTCGCCCATGATGCTAACAACATTGTTTGTTCCCTTGGCAACTATAGTAGAATATTGTCAGAGAAAACATAGGAGTATAATATAACATGACTTGAGAGATCGATTCTATAGAAAGTTATAGAAAGATCTGACTGTATTAATTTTTGTTTCTTCTTTAGCAAGAGTTTACCTATATTGTAGATTTAACATTATAAGCTTCAAATGTTGAATTTGCCTCTGATCGATCACGAGGTACCAAAGCTGCAACCAATGTGTTCTTGAGTAATTATGTGGAGTCGATCTTGCATGATAGACTCGGACTTATAAGGAGGAAAACGCAAGCAGTTGAAGCAGGTTTGTGAAGTAGGCAAGTGATCATAAGGTGTCGAGCTTTTGTGGATGTAAAGCCTTGAGCTCAAACCAGAAAAACCATTTGGAGGCAGAAACTTAATTGAAGTCCAGAAGAAGAGGAGCGCGTTTCTCTGCTCAACAGACATACACTCGACTATCTGCACGTAAAGAAAGATAACAAACATGACAGAACGTCCTGAATAATGGACTCATTTGCCAAGCATAGTCTCACGAATCATGCTTCAATTGTGTCCTTAACTGTTCCTATTAGACACTTTTTCAGCTCATATTATAGAGAATTTCTACATGTATGCTCAAACGTTCATCACATATATTAGTTAATTAATCACGTAAAATATGTCTTGAGTGAAAAATTTACTACTTTTACAAGTAATTCAAACTATTAGTAGAGACAAGAATCATGTACCTTCCAGAACCAGGATATTTGACGATCACTTTTCTTGTAGCCAGAGTAATCAGTATGTGCTTTCCAATCTTCAACAGAAATATCATTTCCACTACCATCAAGCATTAAGTCGAGATCCTCAAGATTAAGACACCGGAAAAAGGGCTGGTGCCTTGAAGTGGTTGTAATATCAGCAAAACCTTTGGCAAAACACGCAACCTGCTCTGCAACTGATGTTACAAAGTAATGTTTTATAAGAAGATTAATATATTTCTCCCGATTCTTACTGTCCACGATCGTATCTTTCCCATTGGGACAAAGCTCGATCCCTTTCCTAGAGCCCATCAACTCAACATCACAAATGAACCTCAAGCCTAGATTATCTCCATCCACCATCTCTGGATCCATTTCTAGTATTTCCTTACAGCTCTTGTAAAAGGGTGGATCCGCATCCCTAACATCTTCCAATGTTATGTCTTTCCCAGCCAATTGCAAAAAGAAAGTGCGATCAAACACAACACCGATTTGTACTTTATGCATTAAAGTCAATGCAATCATCCTACCGGAGAAGCAGAAGTAATTAAGGTGTAATGGATTAACCTTAGATGCTGCAAACACAAATTGTAGATGTGTGTTAATATTTTTTTGATAACCGAGAAATCCGTTAATGACCCGCCCTTTGGACCAATCACAGCCTTCTAAACACATTTGAAAACACATGATTAGAACCATTTATTAGCTTCTTGAATATCCTCGAATACTAGAAGATGTAAAAACACATTTATCTTTATAAGAAAGGTGCATTTGGAGGGATGTACAACCGGGGGTTTGTGGTTGCTCCATTTCCTTTCAGTCAAGTGACTTTACGCTTATCCTTATCGGCATCAATTCATATTGAACCAAATAGCAAAATTAGAACCAAATGCTAGCAAAATGTCAAAGTGCATAAATGAAATAAAAGCTTACCTGAATTTGGAAAAAACCTTCTACGATCATTTGGGCAAGCAACAAAGAGAGCATTCTGAGGGTTGAACATCGCTTGGCATACCAATAAAAACCACTCCCTCAACACACCAGGCCCAGAAGCTTCTTCATGTTTGAATTTAATAAACAAACAACCTTGCAGATTCTTAGGAGTGGCATTTCCAATGTACTCAAACGAATTTTCCAGCAATCGAGACCTGTCAATGAACATGCTGTACAGCCCCCCGCCGTCTCCAACTTCTGGAAGCATCATTATTGCCAAATGTCTCCGTACCTTAAAACTCAGTACCTCCTTGTGCTCGAAAAGCCATCCATAATCTTCTGATTTAGTTGCAAACTTAACTACCAGAAAGCACAATGAAGCCTCTACTTGCCTCATCTTTTGCCAAAACACATTCTCCAGGCCTGTATACAGTTTTGATATATTGTTTAACTCCTTTAGAATTGTAAGATACAAAGACCACCATTGTACAACTCGCGCATCTTCTACTTCCTCTTTCAAGCCCAACCGGGTTTCCAAAAGCCCTAAAGACGACAACGTTGCTTCTAGCAAACCATGAAAAGAACAATGTAAACACGCAATACTCTCTCTGTAATACTCTGCTTCACCGGTGTCATTCTCCATCAACGGAAAAGTTATTGTAAAGCCAAATGGTACTTGAAACAATATGGCATTCCGCACTGGAAGCATAAAAGCAGCAAAATCATGCACAAGGCTACACGATAATGACAAATCAGTTGATTCCATAGTCAAATTTAAGTTTTGGTGTAATTGAGCAGCTATCTCACGAACAAATGGTAAAACATCCTGCAATGATATGAACTTCTTCGTATCAGCCTTGCACCTTGCGATTCCTACGAGCTCTATGATATCACGGAGACTACTCCGACAAAAGATATACAAATCATCTTCAATCCCAGCCTCTCTCAAAATCTTACAAAATTCTAACATGATAGCATATGTACTATACATTGGTGTAAGGGACTCACTGTTAAATGAATTTATAATTTGACGAATACATTTATCAGCAACAGTTTTATTGTCTAGACGTGAAGACATATAAAGCATTACCAGAGCTGCTGGAACAGAGGATGAAATAAATATTTCAAGGTATTCAGAGGCTTCATCAATGTCATGAGGAATCATAATCAAAATCTCTATAAGCACATCTTCTATATGATCCATGTCATACTGAACCGAACAGAATTCGGTTTTGCAGAATCCCCAAATTAGTGAAGACAATCCATTCATGAGCTTCCAAGCGTGAGAATGCTTTGTGCTCCTCAATCGGCCAACGAGTTGCAAGTTGGATTCCATTTCAATTCCACAATCCGATATCGTTTGGTCTGATTGAAGCTGTTTGCCCCTGTAGATTAAGCTCTGGACAGATATGGGAATTCCGGTGATCAAACTGATTTTCTCATGAATTACTTCCACTCTATTCGTGGAATCGGCTTGAACAACTAGGGTTTTTCCACCAGAAAATAAACGGACAAAGAAATGAATCCGATTCATCTTAACGCTGAATCGATCGATAGGAACTCAGGAGAGACTGTTTGGGAAATGGATGTGGAGTGTGAAAAAGTTCATTTAAAGTTATGGGAAGACAAATATGGAATAAGTAAAAAATTAAAAATTAGTCCCTCTAATATATTTTAAAACCGTTTCAAGTCTTTTAAGTTTGTAAAAGTGAAAGTTTAGTCTTCTTAAGTATTTAACAAATCATGTCTCTATTAGAATTGCTTTAAAAAGATAGAGATCCCTTATTAAGAAGTGTTAAGAAAAAGTCACTTAATGTAACTGTAGATCATATACTTAAAGACAAAAAAAGGTTCATGCTGACTCTTTAGAGTGTATACAAGTGTCTAGAATGAAGTGCGAGGATAAAATAATAAGAACTATGCAACCTTTAAAATCTACGCTAGACGCTAGATATAAATCAAAAATAATATCAACTATAAAAATTGCACCTCTAAGATATGAGTTTTTGATAAATAAATCGTCATAATATATATGACGATGAGGAAAAATGCTTACTATTGACAACTTAAAGGACTAAGAGTCTGTTGGGATTGACAATTCGCATGACAATAATAGGAATACCACTTCTCATCTTCACTAAACAGGGCTGCAAAACAAACGAGTAACAAAGGAGAAGGTGAATAGGGTTCCATCAATCGGAACCAAGGTTGTATCTAAAACAACATACCTAGTGTAATCCCACAAGTGGGGTCTGGAGAGTGTACGTAGACCTTACCCCTACCTCGTAGAGATAGAGAGGTTATTTCCGATAGACCATCAGCTCAAGTATCACATCTCAAAACAGTTTATAAATGAGAATACATAAATGAAAGCAGTAACAATACCAAAATAGAGCGTTATGGAAAGCAGTACTAACATACAGAGAATGATATCTGCTAATTTCTACTTCTTGTGAAGGGGGGATTCACTCCCTTTAACATGGCAATTAGATGACAGTTTTTTTCCTCGTTTCTTCAGCGAGTATGTAGTTGAATTTATGCAGTATTTATTAGAAAAGCTAAATCATGGAACAAAAGACTAAACTTCATTACAACAAGAAATAAAACAGACAAGCAGAAAAAATAAAGAAAATAAGAAGTTACAATAAGAATACCACAACTGTGAACACTATGCGAACTTGAGTAGAAAGAATAGGGTAAGTTACAATGCTGAAGCACAACTTTAACTAAAACAGGAACGCAGCATGGTAACCACGTAATAACAGAAACAATCACCACAAAGGATCGTGTACCTCCTTGAGCTATTGACATTTGACAAAAATGTGAATTCCGAGGCAGGGTACAGTTGCTCAAATCTATTCATATTCAAACTGAACATCTATCTTCAAATACTTCTTCATTAGCCTTACAATAAAGGATGTGAATTTCGCTAATGTTTGGCATTCTTCGTGTGTTTTGGTTTCTGAAACAACCCCATGAATCACCAACTTCCTCAGATTAGGGCATCTTTCCAATAGCCCTGCTACCCACTGTGAAAAGAGGTCACTGATCACCGTCCAACCAAGCTCCAATACAACCACATTTTCCAATTGAAAAGAACCCTGCAATCCATACTGAATTACTGCCTCTCTTAGTTCATAGCTCAAGGAGAGATGAGTTAGTTGGGGAAAGCAAGCAGAAATTGTCTCAATATCAACAACCTCATCGTCGTCATCAAACACAACTGCCCATAGCCTCAGTCTTCTCAGTTTTGATGACTTTGCTATCATATGATGGAACTTGGACCACATGATAGTGAAATTGCTGACGTCCACAATCTCAAGATTCTCAGCGCTCTCACCAATATCAAGATGAATGACACTAACATCATCAATCTTAAGGAGTCTTAACTTCCCCTTGCTGACAAGCTCAAATACCTCAAGTGTACAATCTTTTAACTGCAACTTCTCAAGGCTATCTGCCTCCAGAATGATTTTATCCAAACTAATGGCTTCAACATAGATATCTTTCAAAGAGTTAGTACTCAGCTCCATTGAGGCATGTGGATCAGACATAACAATATCCAGACTTATAAGGCTCAAGACCTCAACTTTCGGGCAGGCTGTGAGAAAAATACTGAGGTCCAACGCTGATACACTGACATAGCTCAGTGAAAGAGACCTCAAGCAAGGAAATTTTTGGTAACTAGGTTCAACACCCGTAATTGTATTGTGTGCCAGAGCCAATACTTCCAGTCTCTGGCGACCACATATCTCAAGAATATTAATGTTTGGTGTAGTCCTGACATTATAGTGTAACTCACGCAAAGTTTCTCTCGTGTACATTAGCCAAGCAATCACCGGAGCAGCAGAGAACTCATCCACATCATCCATCATAATTGACAGACACTGCAATCCATTAGTCTGGAATATTGTCTGTGTCACAATTATCTCTAGTCTGCTCCTTGTAAGCTCATGATAAAGAGGCCAGTCATTCGAATTAAACGTGAGTGTGTGAAGATGATTTCTCCAAGCCTCTCGCCATTTCCGGCAAGTAGAAGATGCAATCACAACATCTCGTGCAGCTCCTAACCGAGACAATATGTTGCCAATAACCTCAACAGGAAGGTGCTCCATAGCCTTCATACAGAATAACAAATCAAAAGGCCACCAGAAGTAAAGAAAAAAAAATGCTACAACCTAATAAATCCAACTGAGCCACTAAAACCTCCAAACTTCACAGATACATTAGGCATGTTTAAAGTCAAGAATCAACTAATTCTCAGCAACCAAATGAAATCCAAAATCAGATGAAAAAGAAAAAACTAAAAGTAGACCAATCTTACAGCTTCACAACTAGAAAGTAGACCAAACTAAAATCTCCAAACTTCACAGCTACATTACTGTTCAAACTGAGAGTAACAGTAAATCACAGACCAATCTTCAGGGGAAAGTAGACCAAAAGATGAAATATCAGGCAACCCAATCAATGACCCATCAAATTATATAATCAACCAATGACAGATTTCTTGATTCCACAACCATCTACTTCAAAACCCCAAATCAAAAAAAAAACTCAAAAGATTTCACCTTTTTGGGCAAAGGCAACAATCCCATTAACACCTCATCAATTTCCCATCCTGCAACCAAAAAAAATCAAAACTTTAAGAAACCCCACACACATTCATATAGAAAAACGATACATAACATGGATGATGCAGCAAAATTAAACCAAAAAAAGCAAGAATTTGTCCAACTTACAACAAGAATCAAGTAAGAGATCACGACCCAGAACCAGAAATGGATCGATGGAGGTAAATTATAATCCCCGTCGATCAAAAGGGAGTGGAAATCTGATAAAATTTTAGAAGAAAATTGTTCAGACAAGATGGTGGAAGAAAGGCAGCACAGACACACACAGTGAGTGGTGTGCTGTGTGCAATTTGGAATACAGGTTAGACCCACGTCAAGTTGCCAGTTATATTGAACCTTTTAAATACACAATTTTTCAGTGTTTTATTTATTTATATTTTTAATAAAAAATAATAAAAAATCATATTGCCAATTTGTTGGAACATTGTTTTTGGAGTAATGCATTCCATCAAGTAATGAATAATGTTTCAAAGTAGGAAATTATGTACATAGTATCTGATTGTTGGACATAGTCCCAACATATTGCAGCCAAGCAACTATACAAGAGCTATAGTTAAGAATAGTAATTAAGTTTCGCGATCCAATTAGTTAACTTGGCCTTTAAACTACTTCGCATTACCACAATCTCTGAATAATTTGCCCTGTAAAAACCGCAGGATTTCTCTTCTTGATTTGAAAGACTCAATCGTTCCTTTCTTATCATATCGTATACATTGTATCAGCTACAGTGATCCTAAGTAGTTCAACCTGTGTATTCTTCCCATTAGCACGAGTCTCCAACACATCTTCTTTTGTCCATTTCATTGCGTTCCTATTATGTACTTGCCAACGCAGAAGCTTGTTCCTAACTACAACCAAAAAGAAACATTTGAAGAACAAATGATAGATATTTCGATCAATCAAATTCCACTTCAACAATCGATCTCTAGTATAAAGACTGTTGAGAATTGCTAGATAGAGTATGAAAATCCATTTGGGAGCTCCAAAATTATTGCATACCGGTCTCTTCCACTGTACTTTCTGATAGGTACCTTTAAGTTTTGCATACACCTGCTTCACGAAGAATTGCTAGACATCGTGGAAACATTAAGGACAGACCGCTGCGAGAATTATGCTTTTCTTCATCAATTAATTACAAACCGATAATAATCCTCTCAAAGACCATAAAAAAGTTAAGTATTTTAAGAAATAACGAGAATACATTTTTTTACTATCTCAATGCCCCATTCAAACAGTTTTTCATGACATAATACTTTACGAAATCTACCTAATCACCTTTACTTCAAACACGATAAGTTCTTTAAGAATGTCAATATCTCATTCACTTTTATGAAAATGTATAAGAAATAAAGCAATTTCCATTTACAATCTATTCAAATAAAATAATTAACTTTAAAAATTAATAAATCAAACTAAAAGCTTAACACTTACTAACAATTGCTTGACTCAAATAAGTGTTAAAAAAAATACTTAATATGTATGACCATGCTTGACTTAAATAAATACCCAATATAAACAAATTTTTACCCTCTTTTAATTATCATATTTTTCGTAATATTTTATTTTTTTTATAAAAAAAAAGCAACTCAAGTTAGGGTGATTCTCAAGCAATTCTTGTGAAGTATTTTACAAAAAGTTGATATTTTTATCAAATGGGCACTTAAATTACTAAAATCCAGTTTCTTACTATAGCTTATACACTATAATAACAAAATAGCGGAAAATCCCTTCTTTTTTATCTCACTGAAAACTTCGCCTCTCTCACTGCTGCGAGTTTTTCTGTAAGTATTTGTTTCCAAGAATCTCTCTACTCTTATGGCATTTTCTTTCTTTCTTGCTGAAGTTACAATCTTGCTACAATTTCTGCAATTTTAATGCTTTGTTTAGGGGGAAAAATGGTAGAAATGTATGGAGTTTTGAGCTTTATCTGTTGCATTTCTGGTTTATGTTATCTTCTTGTTGCAAGTTTTAATGGGTTTGTACATTGGGGGTGGGGGGTTATGGGTATTGGAGCCCTTTAACAAATTTCCCCTGATTGTCTGTTTCTTGATGTTTTTCAATTGACAGGTGCTGAAAGAAAGTTTTGGGGTTGAAATTCAGTTATAATCAAGTGGGGTTGTGATATTTTTGGGGAATTAGTAGATTAAGTTGATTTCGGATTGTGGTTTTTTTTTGTTTTTGGGTATGGCTAGTTGTACATCAGCTGTGTTTGTGCCTCTGGATACTCGATTGCGGAATGGGGTATTGACTGTTCTTGCAAGAAGAGTTTGTCCTTTGAAAATGCAGGATGAGAAAATTGGATTCTTGGGTGTTAACCAAAAGGGTATTTCAAGTTGTCCACAGTTCAAGTGTTCAGCTAATTCACATAGGTTCAATAATTATCAAAGTAAGGACTCGTTTCTAAATCTGCATCCTGAAATTTCGATGCTTCAAGGTGAAGGAAACCATACTTTCACTACCTCTAGACAGGAAAGCTCGAGTGGAGGTGTTGCCGAGAGCTTAATAGACTCATCTAGTTTGAAGAATTTCAATGAGGCTAAGATTAAGGTGGTTGGTGTAGGAGGTGGTGGATCAAATGCAGTTAATCGTATGATTGAGAGCTCTATGAATGGTGTGGAGTTTTGGATTGTGAATACTGATATTCAGGCAATTAGGATGTCACCTGTGTTTCCTGAGAATCGATTGCCAATAGGCCAAGAGCTCACGAGAGGACTAGGTGCAGGTGGTAATCCAGATATAGGGATGAATGCTGCCAAAGAAAGCAAGGAGGCTATTGAAGAAGCAGTTCGCGGTGCAGATATGGTTTTTGTGACTGTAAGTTCAGCTTTTGTTTAGGACTATAAGTTTAAGTTGTTTAGCTTTATGCTAACTTTACTTTGATGCTTTGTCATATCTTTTTTTGTGTTCTCAGTTTCTCGGTTTCATATGGTGTTGTACAAGATTCTTTGTTTTTTCATTCTTCGATAACAGATACTGCGATACAGTGCTTCCTTTCTAGCTGTCAGGAATATATGAAACTCATAAGAGATATTCTGGATAGATTCAACTGAAATAGATTCTCTTAATTCACATCTATCAGAGTTAATTGGTGATAACATGCAGAATCACCAAATGATCTTCATATAATTGCAGCTTGTTTGGATGATAGTTACCTATTGTATTGTTAGTTTAAATAGCTTGTTCTTTTTATTGTTACTTAAATTATATTGTATCGTATCGTTCAATTCATTGTTATGTAACCATCAAAAGTCTCATTTTAAGTAACGACCAATTGGTGTGATCGCGTCGTTACCTTATTTTTTTCTTCTCATTTGTCTTTGTTTATTTCCAATAAGAATTTTATTTTAACCTTTACACTGCCTTCTTATAATAGCTTTACCTAGTACCCTACTTTTCTTGTAGGTTTGTCTTTCAAATTGCTAATGTGTTGTATTATGTAATTAGGAAACGATAATATTTACTCAAACATTATATTCATCAAAACAATACAACACAATACAATAAAAAACTATACATTATGAAACTATATGTAACAACCATCCATTAAAGGCAAGCTAATTGCAACACTATAACCAAACTCCAAATACTTTTTCTTAACATATGGCTCCTAACCCCTTAAAAGCATCTGGAAATGGGAAAAAGTGGCGGTTGAAGGGATTTCCATTTAGGCCTCATTTGTTTGCACTTAATGAAGGTCTTAATCTTAATCATTTAGATATCAATCATTAAGTTGTTATTTAGATCTGAATCTTAGTCATTCAGGTCTTAACAATTTGGTGCTCTTTTTTTTTCATGTCACAACCACATAATGAATGATTAAGATCTGTAACAAAGTCCTAATATTGTTAAGATGTCTATTAGAAAATTTAATTTTATAAAGATGCAAGCTCACCATTTCCATCTATTCACCGCTACCGCCATCACCCACCATTATCAATTACTACCATCCGCAACCACAATCACCGCCGATATAAATCATTATAATGAACTATCACCACCACTTGCCACCATTACAATCATCACCATTAACCACCATTACCATAACAACCAACAATCACTACTGAGTATCAGTATCCCCACCATTGATCTACACTATATATCATCAACCACTAATATCATTCATCACTACCATTAGCTGTCACTATCAATCCACCACAACTATCTGTTTCCACCATCAACCACTACTGTCAACCACCATCAGCAACTAGCTACTATTCACAACATGGCAATTAACCAACACCATTCCCAATCGGCACTCATAACCACCGCCGCTAGTCAACACTACCACCAATCGCCATACAATGTTTAATACTCCCTCCGTCCCATTTTATGTGGCAACATTTGACCGGGCACGGAGTTTCAGAAATAAATAAAGACTTTGAAATGTTTACCAAATTGCCCTTTAAAAAAATAGACTCATTTTTCTCTCTCCTAATAAATGTATTGGAGTACTCTTTTTAAGATTAAGTGGGACCAACAAGGGTAAAAGAGGAATTGTACCTTTAAATATTTACCATATAAGGAAATGTGACATTCTTTTTGGGACTGACCAAAAAGGAAATGGTGCCACATAAAATGGGACGGAGGGAGTAATATTTTTAAATATAACATTAAATTAATTTAGTACTTTATTGAATTTTATATTTATTCATTTTTTTAAAAATAACTTGTGGGACTATACCGGGTGCATTGTTGTTGTTGTATTCATTTTTAAATAAAGACAAGTTTTATACATTCATATGTTGAAAAAAAGTAAAAATCTTAATTATTTAGTATTCCGATCTTAATACAACATCTTAACAATTCAAATGTGTATTCAGACATCTAAATCTTAATGCACATCTTAATATTAAGATGTATATTCAGATTCAGACGTCTTAATCTTAATGAAAACAAATGAGGCGGTCTACCTTTAAGAGCATAGTTTATTCTCCTTGTCACTAGTTGTATTACATTGTTCCACTTCATCCCTTTAGGCTTCTCTGATTACACAACTACAAAATCCTAATAATTTCATAACATTATAAATAATTTTGCATTGTGTCTGTCGATGAGATGTAGTTGTTGTAAATTTTGTAGCCATCTGGATTTAGTCTTCGTCTTGCATACACTACAAACTTGAGCTGAGTATGCTGATTGTAAAGGTTGTAGGCAAAAGACAGTGTCATAATCTGATGTTGCGCATCACTCCCTATATAGATCAGAAATATCTATAAATGAAGTACTATATATTCTATGTAGTGAATCAAGGGAGTATAAATTTCCAGGATGAACACCTGACGTTTCATCAAATCATTAGTTTGAGTTTTCAATTTCAGGGACAAGGTTGATACCAGGCAGAAATGTAAATTAGGTGAACTTGATGCTGGAGAAGCTAGAGTATCTGTGATATTTGGCATTTTAGCCTTTAAGCACCTTAAGAATATGATTCCCCTTGCTTAAATAGGATTAGAAATGAATGAATTTTGACTAGGTCATCCATTCAAAGAGAGGAAAAAACTTTCAAAGAAGCATGATTGATATCTTCAGGGTGCCTTGATGATCGGTACGGTAATTCAGTCATTACCTAGAAAGAGAAATATTTAATTTTAGCTCAAGTGCAAAATAGGGCCATTTTGCCACATGTTTAGTTTTTGGTCCATTTATGATAACTTCAACCAAACTATGCATGAGGGGATTTTCTTAAAAGTTGTATGACATCTGGAATTTACCGACAATCGCCAAATATGGTGTTGAAAGGCTTGAGTGAAGGGGAGATACTGAAATTTATCAGGGGTATAAAATGATGAATTTTGCTCTTAGGGTCTTAATATATCTGCATTTGTTTCCTTATTTTATTGAGTTTAAATGGTGTCCAGAAATCAGTGAAGTTTCTTAACTTGAACATATTTAATATAGAGCACTGATCAAAAGGAATATCTTACTCGAGAATACAGTGTCATTTTCTGTTTTGCCTCCAATTTTTTTTCTGAGACTTCTTAACTTCACGAGTTATCCTTATGAAACTATATACATATAAGATGATTAATGCCATCCATCTCAATGCATATTATCCAGAAGCTTTGTAAAAGTTAAATATGGATGATCTGCATATTGCTGTATTCAGAATTAAAGTTCCTTTATATTTTTGGTCTTGTAAAAGGGAGTACTTAGTTTAATTTTCCTCCCTTTCTGGGCCTCTAAATTTTACGTGCAGGCTGGAATGGGCGGAGGAACAGGGACTGGTGGGGCTCCTATAATTGCAGGAATTGCCAAATCAATGGGTATCTTAACTGTTGGTATTGTCACAACCCCCTTTTCTTTTGAGGGACGAAGAAGAGCAGTTCAAGCCCAAGAAGGAATTGCAGCTTTGAGAGAAAATGTTGATACGCTAATTGTCATTCCTAATGACAAGTTACTGACTGCTGTTTCCTTATCAACCCCAGTAACTGAAGCTTTTAACCTGGCTGATGATATTCTTCGGCAAGGGGTTCGTGGTATTTCTGATATAATTACGGTACGAATGCTGAATTCTCCCACTCTTTTGTTTCCATTCTGCTCTCTGCATTGTTTGCCAAGAATTTGAAGTTAAGTTGCTTTTCTCAGTCTTACTTCACATCTAGCAACTGGTCCTTTCATTCCCTGTTTTTTTGGTGTGGGGGGGAGGGCGGAGGTTCTTGTCGTGGTCACACGGGGAATTCACGCTTAACTTCTCTCTAGTCTTCATGTTTGTGCATTTGATTTTGATTTTCTTCTAACAGTTACTCCCTCTGTCCCATATTAGTTGATCATCTTATTAAAAATAGTTGTCCCATATTAGTTGATCACCTTACTAAATCAAGAAAACATTAATTAATTTTTTCCTATATTACCCTTGCAATTAATTCTTTTTTTAAGTGTTCACATTTGTTTGTAAAATTTCCTAGAAGTTTTTAAAGGGGTGAATTAGTAAAATTATCTTCTTATTTATGATTTCTTAATATTCGTGTAAAAAGAAAAGTGATCAACTAATATGGGACGGAAAGAGTACTATTTACTCCATCTTTTTCAATTTGCTTGTCTTACTTTCCTTTGTAGTTTGTATCAAAAGAATGCCTCTTTCCTTTTTTGGCAATTCCTTAACTTCAACTTTCCACATGACATGTTTAAGGCCACAAGATTAAAGGGCATTTTGGTACATTCTCTACATATCTTTAATTTAAGACCACAAGATTCAAAATTCATCTTTTTACTTTCTTAAACTTCGTACCAGAAAAATAAATTGAAATGGAGGGAGTAACATTTTCACCTAGGGAAGGTCATCATTTACTCAATTTTATACTAGCAATATCAACATATAGTCAATTCTATGTTAATAATCACGGTAGTTTCACCTAGACTAGGTGATCATTGATTCAGTTATATCTGAACAATCCCTCTGTTACCAGGGAAGTGCATCTTAATTTGCTTTGATTTGGTGACACTATGTAGCTGATAAGTCTGCAGTGCGTATAAGCTGTTAAATATAACTTTAGAGATTGACATTTACATCCAAATTTGGATACATGCTTTGTAAACTTGAGATGAATTTAACATTATTTGCCACCTGCCCCTAAAGAGAGGGAGAGACAGGGAGGGAGGGAGGGAAGAATGACAAACTCTCATGCCCGGTCAATGTTAATTGGCAGAACTGTTTCTAGTCTGACCTGGAAGAATGCAACGAAACCTTGCTGGCCCAGTGATGTTGATGTTTCTTTCATTTTTCCTGTTTTGGTATTAGGGAGTGGATAGGGCATTCCCTGCCTCTATCACAAGGTTTTCCTCTTTTTCAATCCATAAACTGATTTCTCATCCCTCATTCTCCAGAAGTCCACATCATCAGCTGCACACAAATCTTTGTTTTGATGAAGGTATTTATTCACAGAAAGGCATCAAGAAGATGCATAGCTACAGGAAATAAATACAAAATAAAGAGTTGTTAGCCCCTTTAATAGTGTCATAAGACAATGGAACTAACAAAGTCCAAAGACTGATCCGTTCTTATTACAGTAGCTAACGTAGTGTCGTAGTCCATCAAAAAAGGTTGTGTAAGTAATTAGCTTTGAGAGAGTGGTTTGGAGTTGAGGTTTCATCAAAGCATTTCCTATTTCTCTCATTACATATGACTGTAGGGATCATCAGCTGCACACAAATCTTTATCCGTAGTAGTATCAATTGCCCTACTAATTTTATCCTGGTCTTGGTTTTGATATGTTTGGAGAGACTATGGAGCATCTTTGGTGTTTTCTGAAGAAATTATGATGTGATACCCTCCAATCAGTTTGTTTCATCAGCAACAAAATAGGGCTGGCAGATATATGTACTATTACAAAAGACCTTATTAGTGTTACAAGGATTCCGAAAAATCAACAAAGGTTTCTTCCACGACTACATACTTTTCTTTACACCAAAAATGAAGGATACCCTCTATTCAGTTTGTTATCAACAATGTAATTTTCTATGCTTATTTATTGCTACAAGCTTCTGATTCATTCCATATGATCTTTGTATGGATTTGTAGAGCAATGAGTCTGATAAATTTTCGGTTAACTTGCCCAAGGATGATATATTTGTTCCCAAATGTCCATTCATCTTCTTTTTCATTTTTGATATTTTCATAATTTCTTTGCTTATGGATGAATTGAATTCACTTTCAAACCAGTGCTCTTGCTAAGTGGGTGAATATATTAGTCTGTATTATTTATTCTCAGTATATCTACATGAATTCAGATTCCTGGACTGGTAAATGTGGATTTTGCTGATGTGCGTGCTATTATGGCAAATGCTGGTTCCTCATTGATGGGAATAGGAACTGCTACAGGTAAGTTTAGGAAGCTATTTTTCAATTGTGGGCTCTCACTTTTTGTTGGTACCGTTTAATTCATAATTTTGTTAGATGTAAGGTGACTACGAATGTGATGAAGTTGCCTTATGTGATACATTCGGGGCCTATATATCTGATATATTATAAGTACTCCTAAAGTCAAAAGGGATTAAACAAACAAAAGTGGATAAGAGCATTATCATAAGAGTTCTAAACCTAACTTACCCAACAGTAGACTGCAGCGCAAGCTTATGCTTGCCTAATATGCTGTATACTTTTTGAATGGAATGACACAACAGTTGGTCGACTGTGTGGTTTTCGAGCTATTGCATAGGAGCGGGATTTTTATCCTTTGCGCACTCAAAGGGTAGCGGCTGCGGGTTCCCCTTGTCATTAAAAAAAAAGAACATTATCATAAGATCACTTATGCATCATTCTCCTTATTTCCTATCAATATTTGGACTAGCGAAGCCTCCCCATATGAATAGCAATCCCAATTCTGAACCACCGAATCACATGTTTTGCTTACTTTTATCCTAATATTTTCTTATGGTTTCTTGAGTTAAGTTTCCTGAGATGTTAGCGAGCTATTAAATTCCCTTAATAGCTTTAGCCGATGACGGAACCTATAATCAGGTCATATTAAAGAAAAATGACATACCTGACAACTTAGAGGGCTGCAATGTTAGAAATATGAAATGAAAGTTCTGTTGATCTAATTATTTTTTTTGTCTTCCCCTTTCAATATTAACAATGTCTTTTCCGGCTGCGATGACAAACATTAGACTACAATATTTTTGTAGTCAAATCTTTTGTGAAGATAAATATAGTATCTTTCCCACAGATGTTAAATGAATCTTTTCTGGGATTTCTTTGTTATCAATAATAATGGACTAACCTAAGCTTACATGCACTCTCATAACTTTCACACCCTGTCATGCCACAATGTACATTTGACATGTTTATATTAATTTCACAATGTTGTAGCCTTTACTTCTTTCTGAAAGTGCAGATTTTTTTTGCATGTTCCATCCTTGTTTTGACCAAGATCCGAAAGTATTTCATATCCATATTAAAAATCAGCTAAGTTTTGAGTTCTAGCAGACTACATGGAATGATATTTAGATTGGGATACAGATATATGTATGGCCACATACAGTTTTTCTCATCTCTCAAGTAGTTGCGTTTTTTCAGCGAATTATTTCTGTTGAGAATGTATTACAGGACATGTCATAATGTTGAGTTGATATTGCAGGGAAGACCAGAGCCAGAGATGCTGCATTGAATGCTGTTCAATCTCCTTTGCTGGACATTGGCATAGAGAGAGCTACTGGAATTGTGTGGAATATAACCGGTGGTAACGATTTAACATTATTTGAGGTACCTGCCCTGCTCCCCTCCGCCCCCCCCCCTACCCCCAATGTTTTTACTGCTTTTAGTAAATTAACTTTTCTATGTCGAACATAGCATGTATAGATAGTTATATGACCCCCTTTCATTAATTTCCCTGAGTAATTGTTTCTAGAAATGGAAAAGAACAAAGAGAATCTTTAACTAATGATGCATGAGTGCGGTTTCTCTAGAAAATTTAATGGTCTACCTGTTTGTCCTATTTGCTATCTCTCTTCAGCTTTGATGACTGCTTTTCAATCGAAATTTCATATAGCCACATTTCCATCATGCATCCTTTTCATGTTATACATAGTGATGGTCAGATGAGTCATTTACTCACAACTATTGAATCAAAGCATTCCTACTTCAGATGCACCATTAGTGTTTTTGAACCTCTAGATTCAAAGAAAACTGCATTCACAATATCTTATGCTCGTAGACACATTGTGGATTATGTTAATTCATGATTATCCAATTTTTGATATCTTTTCTTACATTTGCATGTTCATCTGGCATTTCTCTAGGTAAATGCTGCAGCAGAGGTTATATATGACCTTGTCGATCCAAGTGCCAACCTCATTTTTGGAGCTGTGATAGACCCATCATTAAGTGGACAGGTACATTAATATCTCCTATCACAAGGATAATATTGCTTTTGTTAAGATGATACTATGTTGAAGCAAAGATCTATATGTTTAATAATTACAATGGGCCTGGTATAGACTCTCAGAAACTTCTAATTGAAACAGCATAAAAGTATGTCTGACCATAAAACCCGAACTTGTGAGGGATAGTAATGGTTGGTTTCCTTTACTTCGAGATAGCATTAGCAGTCGCTTTCTCTTGCATAACAAATCTAATTCTGAAAGAATTTCTCAGCAAAGTATGTACTTCAAAGAAACAGCTTATCAGGTCAGAAGTCCAACATTGACCAAGTATAGGGAAGGCTTTCTCTCTAATTGGTAAATCAAGTGTTTAAAATTGGATAGATACAAGATTGCCTTGTTCTTACAACAACAACATACCTAGTGTAATCCCATAGGTGGGGTCTGGTGAAGGTAGTGTATGTAGACCTCACTCCTACCTCGTGGAGGTAGAAAGGCAGTTTCTGAAAGATCCTCACTTCAAATAACGCATATCACAGCAGTTTAAAAAAGAAAAATATACAAGTAAAGAGGAGATAACTAATAATATGGAAAACAGTACCTACTTGTGTATGGTGGGCAATTTGGAGAGAAAGAAACCTTAGGTGTCATGAGAATATTACTAACTCTATTCAGAAAGTTAAAGAAAATTGCATTAACATGTTGTTTTTTTGGTGTAAAGAAGATGGTATAGAAGAAGTAGAACAGTTGGTAGATTTTCTAGGATCTATGTAATTATGGTTTTAGATTGTAACTTTTTGGAGGTAGCCAGCATACCCTTAATGCTGAAGAATACAACTTTAACTTTATCTAAAAAAATAATAAGGAAAACAGTCCAGAAAACAAGGAACATTAATAGCCAAATAATGCGATAACCGAAGAACATGAAACTATGGGTAGTAACAGAAATCATAGGACAAGAAACTACGAGAATAATACTACTTCTTAGTTCTTATATGAACGGAGAAATAGGTATGAAGCAAAATTAATGCTCCAATGAATAGATGCATCTGTTGTGACATTGCCTTTATTTTTCCACGTCAAATACTTGTTTATGTTAGTTCTATGGTGAACACAAAAAGGTTCTGGTAATGTTACAGCATTGGGAGGATTGTATCACTTGTTAGTTTGCATTACTCATAGTCTTTCTATTTACTACTAGTTTCAAGCTCTCTTTCCACGAACCCTTGACCAATATTCATCTTGGATCATGTTTACTTGCGTCATTATTATCATGATGCAGGTCAGTATAACCCTGATTGCCACCGGTTTTAAGCGCCAAGAAGAAAGTGATGGGAGGCCCCTCCAGGTATTCCTCTCTTCCACTTCTCTTTGCATGTTCACTCTTCATGCAAAACCTGTGTATTGGTTGGCATCTTGTATAATTTGTTTCATGATGTTACAGGGAAACCAACTAGCGCAAGGAGATGCCAACCTTGGAATTAACCGACGACCTTCATCCTTCCTGGAAGGTGGTTCAGTAGAGATCCCCGAGTTCCTCCGGAAGAAAGGAGGCTCTCGCTATCCTAGAGTTTAAGTCAGTCCTTGCTTTTCTTTTATGTATAGTAGTCTTTCACCCTTCATACAATTGTCATTTGTTTCCTCATCTTCTAATATGATAATGTCTTCTATGTACAGGATCTTGGTTTATGCTTCAAATAGTGACTCAGTCTCTGAGGAAGTGTTACCCGACGCCCTTTCTTAATGCATAGATACTTGTTCTGTTTTTCACTAGTCATGCCCGGTATATATTACTTCTTTGGCAGTCAATTGGTTATAAGCTGGAGCTTTTTACAGCAAGATATGGAAGCGTGATGAGTCGGTAACCTTGACATACATGAAGTATACCGTTATCATATTTGTTGTGTCCGGGGTGTGTGTGTATGTGTGCATGCACGTTTTAGGATCAGTTTTCCATCCAGGTAGGGTGCGTCAAAATGCGTCCTATCTATGTTCTTGCCAATAGGCAGAACTGCAAAAAGTTGAGATATTAGAAACCAGTATTTGTGAAAAGATGAGTGATATGATACACTCTTTCTAGTGCAAGATATTGTCCCCAGTTTTGACATTTGTGCTGAAACAATCTTTTCCAGTTTAATGAAAAAAATTCAGAACGAAAATATCCTTTAGTTGATGATGCTTCGGGTTCGAATTTCAATAGAGACATAATTATTAGGTGGTTTTTCTTTATTTGTTTAAGCTTTGGTAGATAGAATTATTCGATATTTATATTGGTGGAAGCTAGTAAATATAGGAAATCGAAAACGTCCAAGTAGGTTGTGGTTATAAATAGAAAAATAAGGCGTAGTGAACCAATTTGTCAAGACCCTCCTTTGCTCTATCTAACTCGATGTGTGATACTTATAATATCGATTATTGTAGCTTCATCTGGAAAAAAAAAAGAATCATAAATATGTCAGTCACCAGAAGAAAGAACCGCAAAATTATGAACACGAGCTAGCAGTTCTCCGTGGAGATAATCGTTATACATGTAAGTTGATTTTGTACCGATAAAAGATAAATAGATATCCTATAAAATTAATTGAGACGCTAGGTTGGAACAACATGAGTATCGGAAAGGAAAAAAAGTAGAGAAAGGTGATGACAACTTTATGTTGAGTAGGTAGGTATTTGTGGACAAATTCTTCTGTATTTTATTTTCCAGTCAGTCCCTATCAGTATTATATATCACTTTTCACTACCTATATTTACTTTAAATGTTCTCATAAGTCACAACACAAGACAAAAACATTAAATTCTCTAGCAAAAATGGAGCACTGGCTAAACTTTATTTTTTTCTTTGAGCCTTTTTTTACAGATTGCCTAGCAAAGTGAAAACAGAAATTACCTAACTTAAAAAGTACCAAACCCTAAACATTAAATTGTCTTAATTCAATATTGTAGAGGCTTTTGATTTTAACCCACTGTTTATAAATGTGCTTTATTGTCCCTAGAAAATAGTTGAAATCATATTAATATACTCCCTTTGTCCCTAATTACTTGTCCATTTTTCATTTTATAGTTGTCCCTAATTACTTGTCCATTTTGACAAATCAAGAAAGGACAAAAAAAATTTACCTAATTAAATGACTAATTACTTTGAAAAATATAAAACTTTTCATCCACTTCACAATTAATAGGGGTAAAATGGTAAACTCAATATGTCATTAATTGTTTTCTTAATATGTGTGTCAATTCAAAAGTGGACAAGTAATTAGGGACAGAAGGAGTATTATATTAAACTTGATCTTTTTCCCCTTTATCCAATTCTATACTCTAGTCTCAAAATATTTGTCGTTTTTATTCTCAAATATTTTCTTCGTCCATCTTTACTTGTTTATTTTACTATAAATAGATGTTCACTTTTACTTGAACAGATTAGAAAATCAAGGGATAATTTATCACTTATTATGAGTCGTTTGGTGTGAGGTATAAGGTATAATTATCTTAAAAATAAAATGCAAAATTATTTTATTACGTATTTGGTTGGAGGCATCAGTTGGCCCTTGAATTATTCATCCCACCACTTTTACCGTGATGGATAAGTTATCTCATATGTATGTGGGATAACTTATCTCGAGATAATTAATCTCGGAATAACTTGTTTCCAACCAAACAACCCCTAAGTTACTGATTAAATTTATCATAAACTATAGCCATTTCTCAATGTATTTCTCAAAAGTATTGAATTTATTATTATTCAAGGGTGATATAGTAAAATTATCATTTTATTTATTATTCCTGAAGGAATATGCCAAGTCAATGTTGAACAAATAAAGATGGACGTATGGATTACTTGTCATTTTAGAATTACAAAGTAGCATTACTTTTTTTTTTCTCTTTTTTATCCTTGTAGTAATTGTTTTTGAAGACTATAAATACTTTCATTATGACACATAAATAGAGCAAAAATTCAATAAATAAAAATTATATTTTAAGACATAAATAACATAAAATGATTAAACATTACATTTACTTTATTATTTCCTTATAAAAAAATATGTAAATGAAAAACACCATAATTATTTTGAGACTCATGAAATATTAAGTGTTTTCAAAAGTTAAAATAAAATTTGGGGCATTAGTAACTGTTCCTGAAATAGTTATATTCTTTTAGAATGGGAAGGGACAAAATAGATTTCAGAATTTTCACACATTTTGAATGAGAAAGTCGATATTATGCTAGAATAAAGTGAAAAAAAGAAAATTATTTAGAAATAACAATTTAAATAATTTTAAGTGTGAATAGCACTAATGTTGGTCAATCAATTATTGAAAATTCATAATTTAGTCCTTGTGAAATTTACTCAAGTACATTTGAGTTTTCATTAATTGTAATATATACTTTTGATTCACTTTTGAATATTCACAAATTTACCTTGATATCAATAATTTTGTCCGGATTATCCATGTGTTATATTAAGCTTCTAATTATTGCTTTGTATTTAACAATAATATAATCTCAAAAATAGATTAAATATAACATAAAGGGACCCAAAAATACATTTAATTAATTAAAGATTAATAGATTTATAATTTAATCAAATATCATACTGACTAAAAAATAATAATCACTATTTGAGGGACTAGAAATGCTATTATCCCTAATTTTAATAATTGATCAAAGAAAAGAATCACAAAGAAGAATTGTAATACAAGTAATCATCTGATTTAAACTTTAAACAGCATATTGTTAAAATTATAATAATCCATTTTATGGGAATCAAACTTACCAAATAAGCATATCAAAACCAATTTCTAACTACTTTCCATGGCCCACAAATATTTTTTTTGTGATAAGTACTAATCAAGTTTATCCCTAATCTTGTTTGTTTTCTCAATTCTAGACCAAATATATTACAAAGATTCTTTAACGTATAGATGCAAATCTCTTGAGATATTAATAATTCAATTGATTAACTATCTGAACTTTATCTTACCAGCAAGAGTTCGAATTCCCTTTCCCTATCCTAATTTTTTAAAAGTTCATATTAATTTGCTAATCATTACACATTAGTACACAATCAAAGTTTATAATAAACTATCCAAGAATCAATTACTACAACCATTATTTTAAAAATATTTCTAGTCTTTAATTAGTTAGATCTTTCATTTGATTATATTGAGATTTTTTAACTCAAAGTATCTAACCTACAGAATCAAAATATTATTATTATTTACAAATCATTTCCTTCTCCTCTAATTAGCTGTCGATTATTTATTTTAATGGTAAAATAAATCATTTTGGGTATGTTACTAAACTTATAAGTATTTTTTTGAATTTTATATTTCTTAAGGGGGGACCAACAACAATATTATTAAATATAGGGGAACAAACAAACTATCCCTTTCTTAGCGAAATTAACACGAAAGTGATAGTTGTTATACTTTTTCTTTTTGACAATTGATACATTTAGGACCACAAACCATGACTTTTTTCCATTTTTCACCCCAAATATTTGGTCAACTTGCAACAACCTTTGTAATAAAATAAAATGCTTCAATTGTTTCGATTTGTTTGTCTTATTTTGATTTGATACGGAGTTTAACAAAATAAACTTCATCTCTTTCTAGACCTCAAGGAGTTTTTCCAAAGCTGAATAGTGCGTGCACTTCTGCTAGAGCAGAATCACATGTGTACTTGGTGATATAATACTTTTAAATCTTGTGCTCTTAAATTAAAAATATGATCAATGTATCAAAATGTCCGTTGATCTTATGTTTTTATACATATCATGTGAGAAGTTGAAATTAAAAAGAAAAAAATATATTTTTTAAAATAGACTAAAAAAAAAGGTAGTTCAAACAAATTGAAACGAAAGAATATTTATGTTTTTTTTTAAAAAAATGTTTTTTTCCATCTTCGTTATATCATGTTCAAGATAATTACTTTTTTTTCTTTGGTTTTTATAAAATTAGTTTTTAGTAAAAATGACTATAAAAGGTAGTTCAAACAAATTGAAACAGGGAACACTTGTGTTTTTTTTCTTTAAAAAATGTGTTTTTCCATCTTTGTTATATCATGTTCAAGATAATTACTTTTTTTTTCATTGCCTTTTATAAAATTACTTTATTTAAAAAAAAAAGATAACTTAGTTTTTTTTTTCTTCTAATCAATACATTACTCGCGTTGAAGTCTCACTATTGAATTCATGACGACAAGTCTTATTTTGCAAGGTAAGGCAATCCCTACAAAAAAAATGAGATAGACGAATTTAAATTCAAAATTTTTAATTAAAAATAAAGATTTAATGATAAATATAATTTAAAGTCACTCCACCTAGATAATATGAAATCGAAACAGCCAAGCTAGTGGGCAATTCTTATATTTTTATGGATCATAGCCCCATAAATTCAATATAAATATATACTTGTAGAGCTTTTGTAATTTTGAATTTTGAAACTATGTACATTTGACCTTGATTTTTAATCCATTAAAATTTGTGCCACCGCGCCGCGGACTTCCCTTGGGATCACAAATTATGAGGAAAATATTACTCCTAAAAGTAAAAGTAAAAGTAAAAGAAACACCATCTTATTAATTTTCTAATCCACAATTAAGTATTTTTTTGGAAAAATCTTTTTCCAGAATGATAGTTTTTCTATGTTACTTTAATTTTTAAAATATTTTTACCCTTTTAACTTAAATATATTTTAACTAAAAATTGGAAAAAAGATCAGTTTGTTTTAAAATTAAAAAAATATTATAGTTTTTTTAATTTTCTGGCCATTTAGCACTTTCCGTATTTTTTTTTGGCAAATAGTTTTGGGAAGTGCTAAATGGGCAAAAAAATTGGCTAGAAAAATAAAAAAAACTATAATATTTTTTTAATTTTAAAATAAACTGATTTTTTTTTCCATTTTTTAGTTAAAAAGTATTAAAGTTAAAAGGGTAAAAGTGTTTAAAAGGGTAAAATAACATAGATAAAATATCATTCTGGCCAAAAAGATTTTTCCAATAGTTTTATTATTGTTCGTTTTTTTTCTTTTTGGTCATCAAGGGTTTATTAGAAATAATTTATTTATTTATTCAAGATAGAAACATGATCTGCTACTCTGCTACACACTTCCCTTTCAGACTCCACGAATGAAACTACACTATATTTGTTTTATCGGAAAACACTCAAAAATACCTCTAAACTATTGAAAATAACTCAGATTTACCCTTAAACTATATTCCGGTTGAAAACTACCCTTTCCATCAAAGTATTGGGTCACACTTACCCTTCTAGTCAACAAAAGTATGTTAAGTGCTACATGGACGCCACATAAGCTCCAAACATTTCCCACTTTCACGTAGACTAATAAGATAGGATATCTAATTTTCCCCTCATTTCTCTTAAGATAAGATTTCACCCATTTCCCCTAATATTTCCCTCATTTCTCCATTTTCCTTAGAAACGATTTCACCCCACCCCTTTCCCCTCATTTCGCGGCTAGGGTAAGAAATGATTTCACAGATTACTTCATTTCGCGACTGAGTTTCGAAGTTGATTCGCGATAAAATAAGAACAAAGATTTACTAACCTACAGCCGTGAAGATCCACTTTGAAACCCAGCCGCAAAATCTACTTCGAAACCCAGCCGCAAAATCTACTTCGAAACCCAGCCGCGATGTGAATAAATCTGTGAAATCGTTTCTTACCCTAGCCGCGAAAATGAGGGGAAATGGGTGAAATCGTATTGAGGGAAAAATTAGATATTAGGGATCTTATTAGTCTACGTGGAAGTGGAAAATGTTTGGCGCTTATGTGGCATCCATGTGGTGTCCGTGTGGCGTCCACGTGGCACTTAACATACTTCTGTTAACTAGAAAAAGGGTAAGTGTGACCCAATACTTTGACGGGAAGGGTAGTTTTGAGCCGGAATATAGTTTAAGGATAAATCTGAGCTATTTCCAATAGTTTAGGGGTATTTTTTAGCCTTTTTCATTGTTTTATTGTTGTTTCTTTTCTTTTAGGGGTTTCAACTTCTTCTCTTCTTTTTTATTTTTTCATTTTTGTTTACTCATTGTAATTCTTTTTCTTGTTATAGCCTCAAAAAAAAGGGAAAATGGTATAGGGGATAAGCTTTTCTTATGGTTTATTGGTGTCTACCTTTATTTTTTCAACTCTTTAAAATTGTCCTTATTATT
>JAJOOO010002189.1:0-50534 GCA_029582685.1 Solanum piurae
AAAAAAATATAAAACTTTTACACGTGTTCATTATTTATTCAATATTCGCTTTGTTAATCAATCAATCTTAATAGCTGTTTCTCTGACCTTCACCTTGTTTGTTGCTACTAAATTTATCCAAAAAATAAAGCCAGATGAAATATAATACTAAAAAACTTGGGCGAAAAAAAATAATCGAAAATTCATAGTTAAATGTGGTCTGCAACGTGTATATAGATTAACAAGATGTCAGAAAATATAACTATAGACAATGAGAGAGTGACCATTTTTTAAAATTAGAGTTTTTAATTAATTGTGACAGCCCATGTTAAAAATATTGTTGATTCGAAGATAGTCGTAATTGGATATGTGAAATTCATAATCAAATTATATTCTCTTGAAACCCCAAGTGACAGAATTGCTAACTACAGTTAATAATCCCTACGTTTTACTTTTACTTTTTCGGCAATTTCAAAAATAAATTCATTTTTTATTTTTATTATATTAAGAAAATACTATTTCTAATATATAAAATTACCATTCCTCCGTCATATTATGTGGTACGATATTTAAGAATGTTTAAAAAAAAATTGCAGTCCGAAATAATCTTTGGATATTTATATGATGATAAATTATTACATAGAGTAAGATACTCAGATCAAGTACTTCCTTCTCCCAATTTAGAATGACTTTTAAAACTTTTAATCTAAAAGAAATCATAGATATTTGTATGTCTATAAATAATTTTATTAAGGACAAAATTGATATTTTAAAGTTAAATTATTATTAAATTTATAAATATGTCATTTTCTTTTAGACTGATTAAAAAAAAACACAAGTCATATAAAATGGAATAGGGGAAGTATTACTTTCCACTTATCCAATATTAATTGAATGATATAAAACATAAACGTGTATTTTAACTTGGTCTCTACTGATATTTATGTTTTTCAAGTGGGCACACGTAGACATTTTACCTTGTGTGAAATTGAACAATAGAGAATGTATCTTACGCGACAAATTTGTATCCTACGTGAATTTCTACGTATATAATATCATGTAGTACGTATGTGTCTACTTGTCCAATTTTATATAAGTTTAACGGATTATTTTTGCATATCCAAAATTGAAAGACACAGATACTAATTGAAACCAACTTAATAACATATTTATGTATTATGCCTAATTGAATTTGCGTTATACCACATACCCGAGATAAATATACATTAGCGAAGAGCCTCACAAAAAAGAAGGGTTTTATAAAATAAAAAAAATCAACTATTTTCTTAAATTTAGGAAAAATTAATTATTTTTAACGATGGAGGGAGTCTCAGACAATTTTATTAGACATGTTTAGCCATTTGATTCAAAACCATATTAAGAAATTATTGGAGTTAAAGTTTTGTTTGAACATGTAATTTGAATTGTTAACTTATATTTTTGTTCATACACATAAAAATTTAATAAGTTGCTATAAATATTAAAATTGCCTCAACTATTTATGCAATCTTGCCAAATAAGCAAAAGTTTATAACAAAAGTATAAATATACTATCACAAAGTTATGTTTCTGTTTTGAAAAAAAATTACAAAATTTATGATCGAACTTTAGTTTAATAAAAAAGAAAAATTAAACGTCAGTTGTAGTGTATTACTCTTTAATATAACGTTTGTTGAATAATAATATCATTAGTAATTATATCATCATGGCATCACTCTTTTAATATTTTCGTAAAAAATTGTATACATATATTTATTTATTTATTTTTATAAAATACACTTATGGGAGAATTCTTTATATTTAAAATATGTGAAATAAGGATATGAAATTTTCAAATCAAGCTTTTTGAAAATTTTGAAATTTATTCTCATTATTTTAAATTAAACTATATCTTCAAACGCTGATTTAACTCATAATTTTAAATCACGAAACAAAATTACATATCCAAATACTTATTTAATATGAACTACGAGAAATATTTTTAAGAAAACGTTTGAAATTAAAATTGGACAAATAAAAATAAATTTAAAAAATCACAAAATAAATCTGGACCATTAAATAATTATAGTGACACGTGTATATTGTGACTGGACCACATAGTGTCGAGGAGCCAAGTCCGGAGTTGAGGGAGAACTATTCCTTTTCTTCTGCTATTTTTGGTTACGATTCCATTTGAGAATCACGTGCTCTACTAGAATATTTGTACTTGGCACGCCGTTAAAGAAAAAATAAAATAAATATAGATATTTGTGTGGCTAAAAATAATTTTATAATGTAATTTTCTTAACAAAATGAAAAGAGAAAATTTTAGAAATAACAAAAATAATAGACATATTAAAGTTAGATAGCTATAGTTTCGGTAATTGCACTTCATAGCTATAATTTTGGTTGCTATAGAGACTGCGATTTGCTTGCGGATATACAAACAAAGTAAGTATACACAAATTCTGTATTTATATATTTAGAAATTTTTCAGAACTTCATTTGTATATTTTGTTTGTCATTATACAAACAAAGTAATTTATTAAGGTTTTTTCATAAATCGTATACAAATAGTTAGAGTAAACATATAGACAAATTCTAGATTTATACAATTAAAAATTGAATTATATAAACTTTGAATTTATACATTCAAGGACTAAATTATACAAATTTTAAATTTATACAATAAATATATCAAATAGCAAAATTTCGCAAAACTATAAACAAAAACTAAAAATGATCAAAATTATAATTATATTACATAATATACTTTATATATTTGTCATTTTGCGTAATCTTCTCATAAAAGTGAGAAAATAAAATGTCAGAGTGAAGTGACATTAATCTAACTGATGGAGTTCCGAACCTACTTAAGCCATAAATAGATAAAAGTGACATAAATAAGCGAGTCACAATTTAATATATAATTAAATAGGCTTAATGTAATTTTTTCTTTCGCCTTATCAAAAAATATAAATGGCAACGTTAGTCTGTTAACGTTTAAATTTTAACATAAAACATAACTTTTTTCTACACTTTATAAAACATAATTTTTTCTTACACTTTATAAAGTGAAAGTTTTTCCTACACTTTATAAAACAAAACTTTTTCTTACACTTTTTTTAGTGGATTATTTTGTGTTAGAGTTTAGTTATTAAGTCATAAGTGAGCGTTTAATGAAGTTTTATTATTAAAAAAAATAAAAAATATTTTTAAGTTAAAAATTGATTGTATTTGGTTATATTAATACAAATTATAATATATTTTTTGCCTTTTATATGTAATTTGGAGTTAAAACATTTTTTATTATTTTTCAAATTTTCAAAAATTCAAATTCAAGTTAAATTACAAAGTTTTATTGTTAAACGTATTTTTTGGAGTTCAAATTCAAAAACAAGTGAATTTTTTTTCATAGTCAAAAGTATTCATTTTTTACTTGTCTAGTATTTTAAAAGAATATATATTTAATTTTAACTTGACATTTTAAATACATTAATAAAGGATTAAAAAATAAAATATTTTATTTTTAATACTAATTAATAATTTTCTAATCATTTACAAAATATAATTCTAAACAATTATTAATATGGTAGTCCCTCTAATTTATATTAAGTGAATTATTGAAACTTTTTATAGTTTAAGAAAATTGTTAGGATTTTTTCCATATGTATCTTTCATTTAATGAGATTCTTATTATTTTATATTTTCTCTTAAGAATAAAAATAAATATAATAATGAAAAATAGCATTTAATTTATATCCTTAAATATTTATTTCTCAAAGGCTGTGTGTCAATTCCTAACTATATATTCACTTAATATAAATTAGTCAATACAATTATAAACAATACATCTCATTCATTATCATTTTAAGGCATACAAAGTCCAAAGTCAATAATTCAAAAGCACGCATGGAGTAAAAAACAATCATCTTAAAAATATTTACACATATTCTTGCTAAATATTATTGGGATCAGAAAAGTGATAGAAGAGAATAAATTTAGGGGTCATGGTAGCTGGATAAAATGCAGGCATTAGTAATGTGGTTTTAGTTATACATATATTAGTTAGGCAGAATTTAATTGTACATGTATTAGTTATGCAGAGTTTAATTATGCACGGTTTAGTTATACATGTTTAAATTTTGCAGAGTTCGGTTAGGTAGGGTTTAAAAACATTAATGAGCTAATTTAATTTTTTAATTTCAAAAAAATTAGTGAGCTAATAGTTATTATCATCATTAAAATAACCAACTATATAAATAACACATTAAAAATAAATAAATATCAATAGCCCAAAACAATAAAATAAATACTTAACAAATAACTAAAAATAACTAAGTAATTGTATTCAATATGATTAAGCAATAGATGATTTAATTTAAATAAATAACAAATAACAAAAAAAATTAAAATTTGTATTGACAGTGCGTTGTAGAGAAACTAAGCAAAGATAATAATTAAATTTGTTAGTCTCTGAAAAAAAAAATAGGAGTTATATACATTTAAAAGAAATTACCGCAAAAAAATAAAAATTAACAAGAATTTAAGAAAAAAAACTAAAAGTAATTAAGTAATTAACAAGACAAAAAACTCGAAGAAAAAACGGATAGTTACTAATTGAATTTTATTGACAGTGCGTTGTAGAGAAACTAAGCAAAGATATTAATTAAAAATGATAGTCTCTGCAAAAAATAATAAAAATTAACAAGAATTTAAGAAAAAACTAAAAGTAATTATGCAATTAACAAGACCAAAAACTCGAAGAAAAAACGGGTAGTTACTAATTTCACATATATTAATTATTTGATTTGTTCTAAATTAATACACATTTAAAAGTAAATTAATAGGGATAAATTTATAATTACTATTTTAATTATAACTAATATTCTAATACCCACAATACTTATTCCACTTCATTATGTATAAATTATACGTCGATTCCCTCATAAGTTATGTATGATTACAAAAAATATTACTAAACACCGCATCAAACTAATACATGAATAACTTTTATATAATATTTGGAAACCTATCAACCAAACATTGTATAAAATAAATATATAAATAACTTTTATTCTATTTACAAATCAAACATGATATAAAATTAATACATGAATAACTACGTTATTTATGTATTAATTTTGAATTTATCCAACTATCAAGTTATTCTATTACAGTCATTTTCCTTCTCATTTTTATTTAATATTTTTTTAGAAGAAATTTGAACCAATGAAAAAAAAACATTAAATTACAGAGTCATTTTCTGTCTCATTTTTATTGAATATTTATTTTAGAAGAAATATTTTTAAAAATATTTGAACCAATGAAAAAAATAATTATACCCAACTAATCTTCGCCCTTAGGTCCACTCAAATACTTCATCTAATAGAGTTTTTACTTCTATTAGATAATATGAGTGGACAGAATAAAAGGACATGAATTATCAGTAACAGGCTGGGACGGTGCATGGAAAATGATGGGATTTTTAACTTGATTATTCCGTAACTATAATTTCACAAAATAAGATAAAATAATTTTAAATAAAATATAAATTTTATTTCAAATATTTTATCTTATTTCACCTAAAGATTGAATAAACTACATCACTACTAGAGTCTAGATGATATGATATCGCAGATGAAGTTACTCATTTCTTAACCAAATGTTTACAAGGCTCAACAATGCCAAATCTGAAATAATCAGGTATATCAATTTTTTTATAAACGTGGCAGGTGGTGTGCTAAAGCCATTTCATTTTATTGCATTTGACTGGTAGAAATTATTTGCATATTTTTCATGAGTGATAGAGAGCACAAGTATGGAATTGACAGGCTTTTAATTGTTGAGATCTAGACATGAAAAATTGGACCTACTATATATTATGCAATTATATACCAATCTTTATAGACACGTTGTAAAAAGATAGGTGTGCTAAAGATTTTCGTTCTTTGAAAATTATATTATATAATTTCATGGATAAAGAAAAACTTTTTTCCATATGGATATTCTTAATCGAATCAAATTATTAAGTTTCCACATTGGGTGAAATGTGAAACTCTACTTCTCTTTAAATGATTTCGGGCAATCAAACATCACCTTATAAGTTAAATGTTCAAATTTAATAATGTCTAAGATTTGTTTTTCCTTCATCATGGTTTAAGAGTTCGAGTTTGTTTCAATCTTTATTTTTATTCTATGTTTTTTTTTTATATATATTTCCGGATTCTATATGTTCGATCCAGCATGTGGAATTGTTGAGTGCTCATATCGATTGGGATTTCAAAACTTTGATCTTTTTATATAGGCGGAATGACCTGAAAAACCCTTGTACTTAATTTCGTTTGTCAGTTGAATCCTCATACTCATTACTTTGTCAACTAGACCCTTAAATCCATCAGAATATAACATTTTAAGCCCTTTTCTCCTCCAGTTAGTGTGGGTGTAATGGACGCGATTACACGTGGAATTCCACATCATTTTTTAGTTCCACATGCGAAATCAAGTGCTAAAAAAATAAAAATAAAATCAAATAGATCAATTTTTTAATTTCTTAAACTTTTCAAATAGTCATCTTCTTCATATTTGGTCACAAATTGAGCACTAGATTCATACCCATTAGATCAAATTTTTCTTGATTTAACTTGTAAATCCAACTACAAGTTCACCAACACAAACTCAATGAACCCCAATCAAATTTTTTAATTAATTTTACAAATTCACAAGACCCATTTATTATTTTTTAAGCTTTTTCAAGCTTATATTGTTAAATTGATTTTTTTAAAAAGTAAAATATTATTTTAACTCGCTTTCAAGCACGTGTAATCACTCATATTTCTAACTCACCAATATTAATGTCACATAAGCTCGGTCAATGGTCAGAAGGGTTTAAAATATTGTGTTCTGGTGAGTTTAACCGTTTGATTGGCAAAGTGATGAGTAGGAGGGTCTAACTGACAAACGGAGTCAAGTACATGGGTCTCTCAAGTCATTTCACCTTTTATAATTATTAACAATTTTTACCTCAAAATTACATTTTGAGGTCGAATTAGATGTAAAATTCATTTCGTAGCACGATTTTTATGTGAAAAAACTATAGAATTTTGCAAGTATCATTCTGGCTCAATTTCAACGACTAAAGTACTAAATTACCCTCACCTTAACATCAACTTTTTCTAGTTTCCCCACAAAAAATTGAGGGTATTATAGTCAATCCTCCTTCTCCCTTCTCTCACTATAGTTTTTCAGTGAAATCTCAAAACTATCCCTACCATCAGGGGCAAGTCAATTCGAAGTACCCTCAACTCTCAGCCCTAATTTGGGGATTTCATTCTATTGAATCATTATCTGCTCAATGCCAGAGTGTCAGAGATACTATTTTATATTTATATTTATATATATAAGTTTTGGTAAATTGTGGTGAATAGTCATTTTCTAGACCATGAGTTTTTGTCGTTTCTATAATCTTGAATTTTTATTCAGTGTAATTAGTGTCTTAATTGTAGTATTATGCTCTAATAGATATTATAGGGTGATTTTAACTTTATTTTGGTTTTCTAGAAGAGTTTTAGTACTCTATCGGTCGCAATTTATATAATGTAATTTGACTTGATAATAAATTTAAGAGAGACAAAAATATATCCTTTAACTTAATTTTAAATGATATTAAAATCCTCCAACTTTTAAGTGCACAAGTAGACATTTAAATTATCGTAATATTGAACCAGTAAGATGCACACAAACAACATGGCAAATCTTCGCAATTTGTCAAGTAGGACGCGTGCATCTCAGACAAGTTTTCATGTTAGACTTGTGTGTTTATCTATTCAACTTTAAATGTCTATTTGTACACACTTAAAGTTGAAGTAAACAAATATCAATTAAGGTCAAGTTAAATGATATACTTGTGTATGAGAAAGTTTTGTAGTATTCTAAAATTACCTTTAAAATAAATTAAGTAGAAAAGTACACCTACGTAGACTTTTTTTTTTGCCAAATATATATATATAAAAAAATAAAATAAAATAATTTATCATGTATGGCAGACCAGGAATTGGAAGTTGTATAGGGGAGCAAAGGTGACTATACATACACCAATTACACAGATAAAACAAAGCTTCAAGGCTGGATTAGACATAGTTAGAAAGACAAGGAAATGCCAGAGATGTGATTATTTGACTCTACAATTTATCATGTAATTAAATATTGTTCGAGGCTTAACTTACATAGCCTCTTCTATATAAGGTCAATGCTTGGTAGTTAGGTCTCTTTAGGTGTATTGATTGGATTGTTAATGGTAATATTTACATTTGTTATCAAAATAAATTGTCTAAAAAAATATGTCATATAAATTAGGATAAAGAGAAATCCTCTTCTTCGTAGAATTCCTATTTATAATTGTGTGAAGTGTTTAATACTCCCTTAGAACCAAATTAGCAGTCAATACTTTTTTTTAAATATATTTTAATAAATAGGTGTAACTTAGCAATTATACTATATATTATTATTTTATTATCAAGTGCGAAAAAAGTGAAAATGATGATCAAAATTATGTAAAGGTGTATCATCTATTCAGAAGGTGAGAACTACTCTATATTTAGAATTTTTGTTGTTCACTTGTATTATGATTTTATGGATACTATAATTTTTTGATATTTCTTTTTATTTTTCATTAAATGAACGACATCTTCTTCTGAAAATTCTATCGACTTAACTTTTTTATTTCTTTTTGAGACTGTTCTTTCTGGTGAAAGATCTTATTAGGCTGTTGAGGATTATTTTGAAACGGTTTGGCTTCGAAAATTAACCCTTTACGTTTAGTAAATCTTTTTCTCCTATAACATGCTTCAACTTTTTCATTTTTTTAGGTAATTCAAATCTATAATCTCAATACCTTAAACTTAAAAATATAATTTGCTTAACATCCGAACAATTCCTTGAATTTGTTGAGTAATTTGGGAAAAAATAAAAGATTTAAAAAAATAAAATAAATTGTAGATCTGGTTTGGTTTAAGTGAAGTGAATATAATGTTAGTTTGACAAATAAAAGGACAAAATAACATATAGCCTGCTGGCAACCACGTGAGACTTGGGTCCGCTATACTTGGCATTATTTTTATGAAACAATAAATGACTTTGTCTATCACTAAATAAAATAGTAGAATATCTCTATAATTTATTAATTGTATTGGACCTAATTAATTGTACAAGATACATTTTCCGAGCTCACATTGGAGCTTCGACTAAATTCGAATCGCGCAATGCAGGATCCATTTGAGGGTGACGCTCCCAACAGAATTTTCTCCATATCCAGGGCTCGAACTCGAGACCTCTAATTAAGGATGAAGCCTCACACCAGTGCACCACAACCCATGTTGGTGAGATTCTGTTTGAAATCTTGTTTGAGTCACAAGTTGTTAGAATAAATAATATGGTGGGTACTCCTTCTGTTCGCCTGTACTTGTACATTATACTTCTTCCGTTTAATGGTAGTTGTCTATTATTGATTTTGTATATTTTAAAAAAAATTATAATAAAAGGCTATTTTTACTATATCACTCTTTAAATATAATGTCTTAAAAAAGGTATTAGGGAAATAACGATGATTAATGATAAGAGTAATTTAGGAACTATCCATTGATTTCATAAAGTGGACAAATATTGTTGGACATCCCAAAATAGAATCGGAAACAACTATTATTGGACGGAGGAAGTATTAAAAATAAGGCTTTGTTTAATAATACTCCATGCATTCTTATTTACATGTGGTATTTACTATAAATAAATGTTTGTCATTTCACAAAATCAATATATAAATAATATTGTTTTTCCTATTTTATCCTTGAGAATTTTTAGCCTTGAAGGTATGAATTTGACCAGCATTAGAAAACTAAATGAATAATTTATGTTAATTGGTCAATTTAATTAATCAAAATAAACTATTTATGTTCATTTATTGAAACTTGACTTTAAGATAATACTAAATAAGAGTACAATGGTAAACTTATTTAATTTCTAAAGGTACATAAAATCTAAATTGGTGATATATAAATAAGAATGAAGGGAACTTGTATAGTTTAGAAAATTAAAAAATAATTTACTCCTTTATATCTATTTCACCCTCATTATTAATACTAATATATATTTAATACATTTTCCTAAATATTAAATTTAATATATTCAAAGGGTAATGTGATAATATTAATTATATATTGTGTTTTTACTGTATATGCCAAATCAACTATGACTAGCTATTGTTGAATAGAGGGAATCTTATTTTAAAAGACACTTTGACATAATGACAGATTTTTTTCTTCTTTAATAGCCACTGAATTTTGAATTCAATAAATCAATCTTAGAGACTTTTAGATTTCAAATTGTGGTACGTATTATATCATTATCATATTAACACAGTTCGTATGGTTTGAAATTCTTGGATTTAATTTCGATATTTAGTAATATAATAATTTGATAATCATAATTTGTTTGATTTCGACTTACATATATACATATAATAAAGAATTATAATTTTAATGTTTTCAAAAATGTCTCAATTATATTTGAGTAACAACATAACTTTATCAATCGATTCCAAAAGAGAACAATTCAATCACGATCAAGTAATCAATAATGAATAGTTTAAATAACATAATGTAAATTTAAGCATAGTCCTATATAATTTTACACCAAAAATTTTATTCATTGACAACTAAAATCTAACTTGATTTATATAGCTCCTTAATGATTGAAATAATATTATTCAAATAACGAGTATTATTGCCGTGTCTCCTTGTCCACACGTATACGACACTTTTGACCAAATTAACAGTTCATTTAAGTCTCTTTATTGTCTTCATTATTCACTCATTTTCAACATTAATAGTCTATTATTCATTGGACTTTTCTTGAGCAAGGATATTACTTATAGATCTTTCATCTTTATAAAAAAAAATGTTAAGTCCATTTCCTTTGGGAAATAGTTCAATACATAATCTTTTAGCTATATAGTATTGTGTTGAGTTTTATTTCTTAATGATTTTTTCGGTTAATTTTGTGCTTTTAATTTATTATTAGAACAACTTGTTAAAATTTTAAAAATATATTTATACTGAATGAAATATCTTTAAGAACGATGTCATAGACACATCACAATTTTTGTAATTTCCAAAAATAATGTTTTTACACTATATGGCTATTAGGGTAAAATTATTTTCAGAACTAGCCTAGATTTCAATTGTTACCCACGTTAGTCATCAACCACTTTATATATATATATATATATATATATATAACTGGCAGTCAATTCTTCTTTATTTTCTGTAAAAAATTTAAGGATATGTAAAAAACTCTATTGTTGGAGTTCTAAAAAGGTTGAATTTGTTGAAAATTTAAACAAATTGATGATTGTGGTTTGTTAGCGATCATTTCAAAATTGTATTTAATATTTGATATTTGTATTCAAAAGATATTTACTATTTTGAATGAAGTTTCGTAGTCTAAGTTGGTAGGAAAACAACACATATTTATGTATAAGTTTGTATAACAACCTAAGCGTGTATAAGCACCTCATATATACAATAATAGTATGCTTTTATACAAACTTTATACCTTGTATATACTGAGTATATAACATTGTATATTGTGATTCGTGTGTATAAGTACTGTTGCAAAAAAAATTCCCTCGTGAGCTAGCTAATTTTTAAAATTAAGTTAGACTTTAAATTCATTTCTTAACCAAAATATAATTTTTTTATGTGAAAAATTATAGAAATTTTAAAAATTAGTTTAAATTTAATTCATAATTTTAACAATACAACAAATTCAACGCTAAGATTTTTAAGATTCGATAGATAGAATCCGTCTCAATAAAGAACTTTTATGAATATAACGGCGCTAGTTTATTATGAGGGGACTTAGAAAGTGTAGTACTATTAACTTGGACCAGGAAGCTATGTTTAATTGTTTACATCAACCAAGAGATATTTTTATTTTTAGAAAAGAAAGAGAACTGAATATTTTGAGGCGTAAATAAATTCATCGTCTCTAAAAAAATATTGCTCGTATATCTTTACATTAAAGCCAAGATTATTATCGAAGAATCTTTAATCACTTTTAAGATAATATAATTTATAGAAGAAGAAGAAGAAAATCATCCTAATACATAAACATTATATTTATTAATAACCAAATTATACTAACAACACTTGAATTACAAAGAGAAGTACTGAAATAACAAGTAACTAAAGATAAATAAGAATGTGGATGAGAAGTTAACTCTAGAAAGAAGATGAGAGAAACATACAGTTCTTTACAATACGCATAACCCTTCTGTATAACTCCTAGTCCTATTTAACCACTTGGTAATTGAGTCTAGATCCCAAATAAAATTCTCTAATATTTACTCGGCCCAATAATCCCATCTAACTTAGCCTCATTCAACACTTCTAACACATAAGCCCATATAAAGTCGACTTGATTCACAACAACTCCTTTATCTATCAACGTGAAAAAGTTCTCTATAAATTATTCCTAACAGTTAAATAAACATATGATGTGTAATAATTTTCATTATGTTGAGAATATCATTAACTAATAAAAATGTCCTCTTTCTAACCGCTTAAGCTTTTAGATAAGAAGATCACACACTTCAATATGCTAGCTATTAGAGCAGAGCAGATTCTGCAATCGAATTTTACCGCCACCCACACGAACATGTAGAGGATGAAGCACTCCTATGATATTCTCAGCTCCAAACATTTTACTTACAAACCCGACAAGATGATCAACTCTTCAAAAAGTTGTTAGTACCTAGAGAAACTGTATTAGTATGAGAGACTCCATGCATTCCTCTCGTTGAATTCTGAACAATATATCTCACTTTTTTGCTCTTAAAAGTTGGTCAAATTGATCATCAAATTCAAATTAGGACACATGTTGTTGAAAAAAGGGAGTAGCTAGCATATTATTCATTGAAGAAGAGTAGCATGGAGTTTTATGAATGCAGGTTTAACATAGGGGTGTCAAATGGGTGGGTTGAGTTGAAATTGGAGATATTAAAATGGGTTGAAATAGAAATTGGGTTGGGTCCTGACCCGCCCAAGTTTTACTTTGAGCTCAAATGGGTTGGACTTCAATGGACTTAAAAACGGTATTCATACCTTTAATATAGAAATATACATTACATCAATGCAAATAAAGAGTCTTGGTGAATCTTATAGTCATGGTTTCTCTTTTGCAGAAAGAGCATTGGTTTGTCTAGAGGGATATCTGAATATCATCCACTATATTTTGTTGTCAGCTTGGCCTGTAATCTGTATAATGTTTATGGTGGTGCATTGGCAAAATTGGTTAATATATTGACATGAAAATTCTAAATACGCACACAGTGTAATAATGGAATGCATATTAGATAGTTGTATTTGACTATAAAAAGGGCGGTGCACTAAGCTCCCTTTATATGGAGGATCCAAGAAAGGACCGAACTACAAAGGTTTATCGTACAATCTTACCCTACATTTCTACAAAAGACTGTTTCACAACCTTGAAAAGTCGGCAAAAAAAGAGGTTTGCAGCCATGTAAGTTTGAACTTTGAAGTAAGATACTGGTATTTTCACTTGCTAAACAAACACTATAAAGTATCATTTTCATTATAACAAAAAAAAAAATTTGATTGAAATTGAAGTTAAATCTTATTAAATATTTTATAACCATTTTAAAGAAGTTGTCAAATTAATATGTTAAAACACTTTCATTTTATGATCACACTCTAGGGCAGAAAAATGGACAAAGGAAAACAGTAAACCTCAACTTGTAAATGTTGTTTCAAAGCAAGAACATCTGTTCAATCTTCAGAAGGAGTATTTCAGTCGCTGCGGCATTTTCCTCAAAACCCAATTCCCCTTTCATCCAAGATTCAGTTTTTCACAACACAGAAGAAGTTTTAGCATCGAAAATAGCTTCAATTTTGCAATCTTGCACAAATTCTACAGAAAATCTTGGTTCTGTTCTTCGTAAAGGGGAGCAGGTTCATGCCCAAGTAACTGTAAATGGAATCGACAACTTGGGTATTCTTGGTACAAGAATCTTGGGGATGTATGTTTTGTGTAACAGGTTTATCGATGCCAAGAAATTGTTTTTTCAGCTTCAGTTGTGTTATGCTTCCCCTTGGAATTGGATGATTAGAGGGTACACAATAATGGGTCGTTTTGATCTTGCAATCTTGTTGTTCTTTAAGATGTTGGTTTTTGGTACTTGCCCTGATAAATACACTTTTCCTTGTGTGATTAAGGCTTGTGCTGGTATAAATGCTGTGAATTTAGGCAAATGGGTACATGGGTTGGTACAAAGTTTAGGTTTTGAGGATGATGTGTTTGTGGGTAGTGCTTTTATTAAGTTCTATGCTGAGAATGGTTGTTTGGATGATGCTCGCCTTTTGTTCGATAAAATGTCTCAAAGGGATAGTGTCTTGTGGAATGTGATGCTTAATGGTTATGCTAAAGATGAGCAGTCTGTGAATGATGTGGTTGGGTTATTTATGGAAATGAGGAAAAGTGAAACTAAGCCTAATTCAGTAACATATGCTTGTATTCTTTCTGTTTGTGCCTCGGAAACGATGGTTAAATTTGGTTGTCAGCTTCATGGGCTTGTTGTGCGATGTGGGTTGGAAATGGATTCTCCAGTTGCCAATACATTGATTGCAATGTATTCTAAATTCTGTTCCTTGTTTGATGCACGCAAGATCTTTGATTTAGTGCCACAAGCAGATCGTGTGACTTGGAATGGGATGATTGGAGGGTATGTACAGAATGGGTATATCGATGAGGCGCTGGATTTATTTCGGGAAATGGTAGCTAGCAGTGTCAAACCAGACTCTATCACCTTTGCCAGTTTGCTCCCCTCTGTTTCTATATCGGAAGATTTGTACCAGGGGAAGGCGATTCATGGTTATATCGTGAGACATGATGTATCTATTGATGTGTTCTTAAAGAATGCCATTATTGATATGTACTTTAAGTGCAGGAATGTTGTGGCAGCACGCAACATATTTAGCTGCAGCCCTGCGGTGGATGTTGTTATTTGTACTGCTATGATTTCAGGATTTATTCTTAATGCCATGAGTTCTGATGCCATAGATGTTTTCCGATGGTTACTTAATAAGAATATGAGGCCCAATCCTGTTACTCTAGCAAGTACCTTACCAGCTTGTTCTGGTTTGGCTGCTTTGAGATTAGGTAAGGAACTGCATGGTGTCATTGTTAAGCGCAGCTTTCAAGGAATACTTTATGTGGGAAGTGCGGTGATGGACATGTACGCAAAGTGTGGAAGATTGGATCTTGCTCAACAAGTTTTCAGAAGGATGTCTGAAAGAGATGTTGTTTGTTGGAATTCAATGATCACGAGTTGTTGCCAGAATGCTGAACCGGAATTGGCCATTGACTTCTTCCAGCAGATGGGTGCAATTGGAGCCAAATATGATTGTGTCAGCATATCCAGTGCTCTTTCTGCTTGTGCAAATTTGCCAGCTCTCCATTATGGGAAAGAGATCCATGGCTTCATTATGAAAAGTGCATTAAGTTCCGATGTTTTTGTGGAAAGTGCATTAATAGATATGTATGCTAAATGTGGGAACTTGGAGGTAGCTTGGCGCGTATTTGACTTAATGGCGTTCAAGAATGAAGTATCATGGAATAGTATTATTGCAGCTTATGGAAATCATGGTCGACTTAAGGACTGTCTGAATTTGTTTCATGGAATGAGAAAAGATGGATTCCAGCCTGACCACGTCACTTTTCTTGCGATCATATCTGCTTGTGGCCACTCTGGTCGAGTTGAAGAGGGAAAACACTACTTCAATTGCATGACTAAGGAATATGGGATTACACCCCGAACAGAGCATTATGCATGCATGGTTGACTTGTTTGGCAGAGCTGGTCTTGTGGAAGAAGCATTTGGAGTGATTAAGAGCATGCCATTTGCTCCAGATGCAGCCATTTGGGGTACATTACTTGGGGCTTGTCGCTTACATGGCAATACCGAGCTTGCTGAAATGGCTTCTGAGCATCTATTGAGCCTGGACCCCCAAAATTCCGGCTACTATATGTTACAATCAAATCTACATGCTAACGCCGGTAAATGGGACATGGTTTCTAAAATTCGTCTCATGATGAAGGAAAGAGGAGTGCAGAAAGTACCTGGTTATAGCTGGACTGAAGTTAACAATAGCACTCATATATTTGTTGCTGCAGACTCGAGTCACCCGCAGTCTGCTCAGATATATCATTTATTAGACAATCTTCTAATGGAGCTGCAAAATGAGGGTTATGCTCCTCAAATGAATCTTCAAATACAACAGTCTCTGATTAAATTCACTATTAACCAACCACAAGAATAGAGCTTAGCTAAGTGCACTTCAGGTAGCATAGGCATTTCATCTTTGTGTTGCAGCATTGATTAATTTATATTTAAACTCACTTGAAAAGAGAATAATGATCTAAACAGAGAAATATACCATTTTGTAGTATTTTATTTTCTGGTTCTTTCATTTGATTCATTCATAAATCATACAGAATAAAGAGAAATATGCATTTATTACAAAACAAAGCTCTTCTCCATTCAGTTCAGCAGTTTTGTTAGTCACCTGAGCAGAAAGTGGATCACAGCATTACTTGAACAGAAAATGGCTCTACCATGAGAGCACCCAAGGGTGTCGGGGCGTGTGGCCTAGTGGTGAATAGAGTGAGTTGAAAACCACGAGGTTTCAAGTTTAAATTTCAACAAAGGCAAAAACCTAGCCGCGGTGGATAGAGTTACCTGCTACCTGATGCTGGTCGGAAAGGTCAGGTAACTCGTGGAATTAGTCAAGTTGCATACACGCTAACCCAAACAACATAGTTACCGGGTGGAAAAGGCTCCACCATGAGCAGTTCAAAAGTAGTAGGTTTTATTATAGAAGGAAAGTTATATTGATAAAAATATCTTGTAAGATTCACCAGTTAGATTGTAACTTGTAAGCTTCACCAACTGAATTCCCATACAATAATTTGCTTTGTCTGACCAAAACTATAAATTCTGTAAAGAGTCATGCATCACATAAAAATGTGGAGTGTTGAAACAGAAAATAAAAATCGTTGGTGTAAGTTAAAAATTTAATTGAATGTTCAAAACTTCATGGTCGATTAATTAACATATTTTGTATGCTAAAATTCAAAGATTATGGATAACAAATTAACAACACATCATAAGTACAAACAACATCAATATATTCAATGTACAGAGACTGCTTTCGATACACATCTTACATCTATCTTGGAGTTAGAGAGACTGCTCTCGATAAACCCTTGACTTAGAGAAAATCAATTCAAAGCAGTTTGGAAAATAGTTATTATCCTCGCTAAAAGACTTGTTATCTTGTTTCTACATACATATTCATATTCTTATTGACTTTAATTTCCTTTCCTATATACTGTCTTGAACCTCCAAACAAAAAACCAAAAAAACTAGTGGCAAACTAAAACCAATGCAATGATGGAATTGGAAGACCAAAACACAAAGGAAATGTCTCTTTACCACAAATTGAAAACCCAAAAAATAAGAATCTTAATCCAATTATTGTCCTCCTTTTTTCTCTACCACATTTCTTCTATGAAGAATAATATAATGTGCTTTTAGTAGATCATTTTAATGCAATCCAGAAGCAAGTAAAACTTTTTCTAGCAGCAATTATTAACAAGAGGAAATATGGTAGGATTCGTTTTTCCATTTTGGAATTTACATGTCCCATCGCTAGCTATTTAGTGGAAACTTGTCATTGAGGTAACAAATACAAAACAAATTAAGAAATAATTAAAAAAATCACCACAAGATTCGTTGATGTTTCACCAAAAATCAAATTGGTGCTTGTTTCTTGATTTTCCCTATTAAGGGAAATATAAAACGTCAGTGACAGAGCCATAATTTTTTTTAACGGATCCAAATTTGAAAAGTAAACAGCTGCTGAAGTAGATTTGAATGAACCCCTTGATCCTACCTGGCTCCGCCCCAGATAATAGAGAATATAATATAGTTTCATTTTAGTTTCTCTTTCACAAGGTTATATGATCCTAATAAAGACTAGTATACTTCAAAGTAATTAATTGAAAAAAAAAAACAAGGAACTTCAATTATAATATGATTTACGAGCGCTAATTGCCTTAAATTGGTACTTGGTATAAGCCAATTACTACTAAAGTCGCTTATAGTACGAAATAAATGACTTGGTATTACATAAAATTACAGTGTATATGAATCAAATATTAGTGTTTCTTAAAAGTATTCACAAACACTTTCAGATGTTTTTTTAAAAAAACCTGATATGAATCATATATTAGTGTTTCTTAAATGTATACGTAAAACACCTTTAAATATTTTTTAATAAAATCTTAATTTTGTCTCTGTCTAACTCGATGCTATCTTCTACTACTATGTGTAGTGTGTGGTATAAAACTTCAGTGTTTAAAGGAATCGAACCCTTATCAAGAAAGAGTAAAACTTAAACAAGTTTAATTTCTACTGAATCAAATGATGACTTTGTTATAGTATTTTCAACAAATATTTACTATATAGGCTAATAGATTTTTTCATTATAATTAATGAGTCATGCACAAAAATTACTGAATTCTCGAGACCCTCTCCTACTATCCTATCCTATAGGATAGTGGTCCAATAACTTTCAATTGCAACAAAAGATGATATATACTAACAAAAACATACTCCTATTGATACACTTATATCATTTACATAATAATCCAACAAGCTAATTAATTAAAATTCCAAATAATTAAAGCCATTAATTATATATAGCATCTTCTAATCACAAATATTAGTACTAATCCGCTGCTTAATATTTCTTCTTTTCTTCTTCTCGTAAGCAATCCCCCTCGCTTTGGCTTGCGTGTCTCTCACTTCCTTCAAATACAATCTCACTGCTCGAGCACCAAACGGATTCGTCTCCGTCCGTCCTCCGTTCTCTTCAAAAGCAGCGCGTAGCCTCCCAATAAGCGCGTCAAGGCTACCCCACGCCTGTTTCAACGGGCAATTGCACGGCGCCGGCGGATGAGGATCGCCGAAAAACGGACAATTACAGTTATGAACTTTCGTTTTTCCGAATTGATCTAGGTATTTTAAGAATTCTAGAATGTTCGCTCCGCTGCATCGCGAAAGTATCAATGGTGGCTTGTGGTTTCTCAAGTACTGTCCGAATGTGTTCCAATCTCGCCGTTTTTGGAGCTCGTAACGGCTCACCGTCGGTGGTGATGACGGCGGCGCCGATGGAAGGGAGAAGTTCTGTGAGACGGAATCAATGGTACTATACACGTCTAACATGGCTGTGTTTGTTTAGTGGGGGTATTTTTTTAAGTTGTTTCGCCTCACTATATATAGGATGTGAGAGAGTGCAATAATTTTACTTCTTGTGGGTTCATGATTTGATACATACAACTCGGTCCGGTGTACTGGATGAGGTTATTCAAGTCTCGAGTTTGAATTTTGGAAATGAAAAAATTATTAACAGAGAGCTGCCAAGCGTTATATATGAATGGAGTTCTATTTGATGTAAATTTGAATTTTATCGGACTCCAATATAAATATAGGATATCAAATAGAAAACAAAAAATAAACTCACTTATCTCGTTTAGCTGGAGGAACATGAGATAATTATCCCAAATTTTTAGTGTTATTTTTATTCCGCATTAAAAATGAGATAACACTTGAAAAAATAATTTCCGGATAAAATATCTCAGTTACTTGGGGCTAGTTTGTATGTTGAGATGAAATTTAGTACAGTTTTTGTCTCTTGTGTGGTTATTAATCGTGAAAAAATATATTAAGGCAAACAATTAGTATCAAGATTAGTTATTTTTTGTATGGTGGGATAACATTAGCAAAAATAGTTATTTCGGGATAAAATAACAAAAATTTCAAAAACATTTTTCTACTAAATAAGGTAACGGATATTGTTGTAAACAAAATTTTTAATATAACAAATCAAATCATTAATTATAATAACAAGATAACTATTAAGCATAATCTGTCTTCAAACTAAATTATTCTTTAGCTCTTTATTTCTTTTTACTCCATAAGTAAAATTCGTATATAAAATTGTGGATAAAATTAAATATATATATATATATATAGTGGCTTGATTCAGACGATCAAACTATCTAACGTTTAATATGTAAATTTTGAGAATTTTTAAATAAAACTTTGTTTGGTTTATATAATCTACCTAGTTATGATGGTATTCAATAATATAACAAAGATTGTTATGCAATGATACCACATAAATTATTATGTAAAATAATTTTAAAAATTCTAGATTTTCTTATACTTCAATGTGAAGGACAGATAAAATAAAAGTAGAAATAGTGAAGAGAGAGTAGCTAGACCATTTATAGAGGAAAAAGTAATGGCGCAGAAAGAAGGAACAAAAGAAGATAATGAAAGCTAAGAGGCGCAGAAAAAAGGAACAAGAGAAGATAATAAGATCAATATAAGTCGTGATTGATTTACTTTTAATCAGAAATTTTGGATTTGAATCTTGAATATAAAGAAAATCCTATTAGAAATGATGCCCCAAATGAATATGCGATGCTCTAACATAGACTCCGAACAGTAGATATGAAAAACCAAAAAATTATAATATGGGAGGAGGGGCCAAAAGAGTGAGGACAAAGTAATATCACTTCAACTAGTCATGTCAAATGTAACTTCAATTCTTGTCTTATCAATTTCACCATTTTCTTCCCTTCTTTTTATTCGTGTGACAGTGGGTTAACTTGTATTGACCAACGGAATGTTTCGTGTGGCCGGTAACTTTTTTTGTTTTATCCCTTTGGCTTTTTTTATTTTGAATTACCACTAGAATTTAGAGCAAATAACAAAACTTGATCCCTCGTAGATATAACAATAACAACAACAATAATTTATTCAGTTAATTTCATATAGTGAAATTTGAACAAAGTAAATGTATACAAATCTTATTTTTATCTCAACATTTTTTACTAGTCAACTTTTCACTTCATATAAGATAATTGATCTAATCATTTGCTAAGATTAATGATTGCCCAACCTATATTATTTTAGATAATAAACATAAAATACTCGAAACTTTCTTGCTTTTTGATGGTATGTATATCAAGTTTCATTGTCCGCCTCAGCACGGAAAGTATGTTGTCTTGGTTTTCATCAACATAACTCTTTGGACTTCAAAAATTATCTTCAAACTTCCAATTTAGCATCGAGTTTTGCCAATTAAAATTATCTCATCTGCAAGTAACATACATCATGACACACTTTCTTGGATATATCGCATCAATTTATCCATCACCAAGACAAATAAATTTGATCTAAAAGTTGATGTCTGCAGCAACCTCATCACAGTTGAAAAGTGCTTTACATTTTCTAGGTCTCGACTCCTTCATACATGTCTTTGATCGCGTTAATGTACGTCATAGAGTCTGACATCAAAACGGACATTTTTGAACCCTAAACACCAAAAGGGACCCTCTCTAAAAACACATACCAAATCGGACAACTCACTCATTTATGGGTGAATTACAACTATCATCTTTTAACACCATGGTCTCCGTTAACTCCAAATTCATCCAAATCAATATCATACAAATCTTAAAGGTAGTTCGCCCACAAATGACTGAACTATAATTCTTTTTGTTAACCCCACTCAGGTGAATATATATCTATTTCTTTCTCACGTGAAGTTGTATCTCTTTCTTCATCAATAAATATGGGTTATTCCATCCACATGCTCTCATTTATCTTCTACTTTTTCCTACTTTATATTTTGATTTTTAATATTTGATAGTCATACTTCAACATTTCGAAAAGTCAGTATATTCAGTTGAATCATATGTTTGTAAATGCAAAGAGTATTATAAAATGAAAGCATTTAGGACTCCAAGAAATTTCGATCCTAAGTTTTGGTGTGTGTGTGCATTCAAAGGTAAAAAAAATTAAGCTATCCACTTCAAAATATTTGGATATTCACTTGATTTCTTGTTATGTTATTTGAGAAAAACAATGAATGCGATTATTTCCGGTGGATAGAAAACATGCTCATAAATGAAACTAATACTCAATTTGTCTCAATTTATGTGACACTTTTCGTTTTTGAGAATCAAACAGTTTAAGTTTGACCGGTAATTTACGCATGAAATCTTCAATTTTTTGAAATGAAATTTATGTACTCGTAAACTACATAAAAAATACTTTACATCATAATAATTGACAATTTAAAATTAAATGATATATGAAAAATTTACGGTCAAAGATAGACTTGTTTGAATCTCGAAATCCGAAAAGTTCCACATAAATTGGGACGGAGGGAGTACCATTCTTTCACGGGGGAGGAGCAGTGGCGGATCCAGAGTTTTCGTGGAGGGGGTTCAACATATAAATAAGTAAATAAAAATATGGAGCAAAACGGATCAGGGAAGAAAATATTATCCTTAATCCGTTAAATTTAACTTGCCTTGTCATGCCGCGTTTAACGTTTCTTCCTACTTTTACCCTGCTTCATGGATTCTTTTTTTTTTTTTTTTAAATGTGATTTTTTTCTTTTATTTTTTATTATTTTACTTTATTTTGAATTTTTTAAATAAATTAAATTAGTGTTCATTCAATCATATGTTACTTTAAAAATTGTTTACTATTCTTTAAAAATGTGTGGGGGTTGAGTTACTAATATTATAATGCATATTAAAAGGATAAATAAACGGCATCGCCAATTTTTTGTCATTTATTTAATTTATAAGATTTTCCATCGGTAAAAAAAAGATGAATAAATCAAATAAATGTAGTTTAGATCTCTCTAGAATAGAACTGAAAAAATGAGAAAGAAATATCATGAATAATCATGTCTTTCAAATTTATTCGCTCGATTAAGTTTAGTTTAACTTATCTTTAAAATATCTTTTCTCTATCTCAATTTCAAGTATAAGAATAGTTGACAGTTTTTTAAAAAGTTTCTTTGAATTAGTATATAAAAAGAGAGTTACGTTAAAATAAAATGAGCAATAGAGATAAAAAGAATAAAATACAAAAAATGAAAATAAAAAAATAAAAAAATAAAAAAATAAAGGGAAAATTACGCGTATAAAGAAACATATAATAGTTAATTACTTAATATAGCTATAGTTTGTCTTAATTACAATTCACGGCCTACTTTTAACTATAATTACGCAGCTCATTTTTTTAGTTTTGTATAATTCGCATGTTTGTATAATTCAGAATTTGTATAATATAATTTGTATAACTTTTGTATAATTCGCAATTTGTATAATATAATTTGTATAACTTTTGTATAATTCGCAATTTGTATAATATAATTTGTATAACTGTTTACACTTCTGATGTTTGTAATTGTATAAATTCATTATTTCGAGTTTATACAAAAATAACTGAATTATACAAATGTACCCAGGAATTATACAAACCTGCGAATTTGTATAAATTCGTGAATTATACAAACGAGATAACTTAAATTGTAGCTACAACTCATAAATATGCAAACTATAACTATTGAGCATAATTAAATTTATTATAGTGGTTATTTGCGAACGTTCCTCAAAAATAAAGCTCCAGCCCAAAAATGTTGAGCCCATCTCAGCCTTGCTATTTGATTTTCCAAGTGAAAACAAAAAAAATCAAGGATAGTGTTGTTGGGCAGAATCAAACCCAAGACGTCCTGGCGAATTCTTGAACCCCTTTACCACTGAGCTACCCTCTTTACATGTGTTGAGAGGGTTCATTTTAATATATATACACATGAAAACATAATTTGACTTTATATATACAGTTTAATTTTTTGACGAAGGGGGTTCGGGTGAACCCCCTAACCTCCATGTAGATCCTCCCCTGGGGAGGAGACCCTCTTTCAACGGTGATACACAACTTCACACATCATTATGAAATTTGGAATATATATAATCTTCTAATGACATTGCAGAAAGAATCAGAAGAAAAACAAATTTATAATATATATATACACATGAAAACATAATTTGACTTTATATATACAGTTTAATTTTCCGACGAAGGGGGTTCAGGTGAACCCCCTAACCTCCATGTAGATCCACCATTGGGGAGGAGACCCTCTTTCAACGGTGATACACAACTTCACACATCAATATGAAATTTGGAATATATATAATCTTCTAATGACATTGTTGAAAGAATCAGAAGAAAAATAAAACGAGCATGTTTGAGAACTTCTCTAGAGTCAATAGTACTAAGCGTCGTAGAAATAAAATGGACATAGCTTCAGGTCGCATGAGACAACGCTGTAATTTAAGTCACAAGAGGAATCGTTGTCCCCTTCGACCGTAGCAGTTTTTTTTTACTATTGTTGTAAGCAAATAAATAGTGAAGTTTCTTTTATGAAAAAACTTCTCTAGTTTTTCATACTTTTATTATTGAAAAAAATCATGATTTTATGTATCAATTTTTTTTTACAATACACTTAAAATTGAGAAAGAGATATATATTCAGGTGAGGATAGGCGAACTACCTTTAAAATTTGTGTAATATTAGTTTGGATGAATTTGGAGTTAACGAGGACTACGACGTTAAAATATAGTAGTTGTAGTTCACCCATAAATGAGTGAACTGTCCGTTTTGGTGTGTGTTTTAGAGAGGGTTCTTTTTGGTGTTTAGGGTTCAAAAAGCGTCCGTCTTGATGTCAGGCTCTACGTCATAGGCACACACCTCCAACTTCCAAGCATCTCCATAGAACCTCCTTCAAGACTATCTAAAAACTTTTCTAATCAATGAACGTCACGTGCAAGTTTTTCTCTCTCATTGCACCGTTTTATCAATCTCTTTATAATGACTTTTGAATACATGTGAAACATACTTAGATATAATGTATATAGAATAAATTATATTTGATTTTGACTCGTGTGTATCTATTATGTCAGATGGAATAAAAAAATTCTGAGAGAAAATATAATTGGAAAAGTATAGTTTGAGCATATAAATAGCACAAATATAAATGTGTGTTTTGTGTTGTTTGCTCTAAAATTAAATACAGTCCGTTCAAATTTGAATGAGTTGTTCATCTACTCTTTTATTAGTTAAATTTATTTCAGTCCGATAAAAATAGTTCATATATAAATCAAATTGACTAACAAAAAATGAGTTTATGTATTTTTAAATTATTAATTCTTAAAAGTTATAATAATACTTTTTATCTAATTTTTGGGGTTAATACCTCATATGGTCGCTCAACTATCCACTTTTGCCTCAGAAAGTCACTCAACTTTTAATTTTCACTAAAATATCACCATGTAAGTGACTTTCTGAGGAAAAACTGGATAGTTGAGCGACATATGAGGTATTAACCCAATTTTTGATATATAAATTTTATACTAAATGTTAAAATTTCAAAATTAACTTGTTTGCTTTGGAAATCCAAAGCTCCCCACAAATTGGAACGGAATGAGTAATTTCAATTTTGCACTCTGAAAAACAGAGGATTTTCAGTTGTTGGCTCAACCTCACTGCCTGCTCAATCGGATCGGGCCTTTTCATCTCCGGTAATCTTTCTCGTTTTGTAATTCTCATCGTACTTCTGCTTCGTTATTAGCTGTACTAGTTGTGGTTTCAGTAAAGGTTAACTTCTTATACTTGTAAACTCATTCTCTTGTGGCGGCTTGAATCAAGGATTTTGTTGTCCAGTTATGTCAAACGAAAAATCTGTTCAAAATATTTAGGGTTCTTTTTTGTTGGAAATTTTGAGGTTGTGATTTTGACATAAAACTGTTAATTTCATAGATAGAGAGATTTTGTGCAATTTCTTAGTGAGTATTGATTAATGGTATTTCAATTAACTTGTTCAATATTTGCTAGGAGTCTGTTTAATCTTTATCAGATATTTGTATGTTAGTAATAGGGAACTTCTAGTCTAGGGTTATAAAAACCTAAATTATTGAATATTGGAATGAAAGGGGTTCTAATGGAGATAATTCGCATAGGAAACCCAAATTAATTCGGGATTGAGCTGAGCTAAATTAGAGATAACTAGTAAGAGGTGCATTTGGAATTGATTCATTTCTCCTTTTAATAACTATCTAATTTTACAGTTTTAGGTTTTGTGAACTTTTTTATTACATAATACTATCTACCCTTTTGGTTTGCTTGGGATTTCTAGCTCCTTAGCTTTAGTTTAGGCTACTTGTACGAGTGCTGAGATGTTTTTTTCGCCCTTCCGTATTAGAGCTAAGTGATCACACCTTTTGTAATTTTTCATCTGCGTAATGCCCATTCAAGGATGATTTTTAACCTTATCAGAAAGACATCGTTGCATCAGGATTTTTTTCAATGTACCTTTTGATTTAACAATTTGAACACCAAATTCATGCAGATGTTATGGTAGCTTTTACTTGATAAAAGTTTTCTTTTAGTTACGATGGATGGGTTCAGTTTTAGAGGGTCTCACTTGAGGGTTTGTTCTCTTGGGTAGAAAAGAATAATTCTTGTAATAAGATGTGGATGAAATGTCACTGAGGAATGATGGGAAAGAAGTGGTTTTTACATTTCAGAATCTTAGGAATTATTTCTCTTTGCTACTCAGTCCATTAGTCCAGTTCAAGCTTTGATAGTTTTGGCTATTTACATGATTACATATGATGACATTAATTTTATCCATTTCAGAACCAAAGTACCACCAGATTTCAGCTCAACAGCCATTAGTTATGGACCACTTTGGAGGAGGAAGTTGGACAATGATCCCCAACGTCCAAACTCACAGTAATCCTTCGACACCCTCCAATCAAGACAATTTATTTCTTCAGCAACAGCAATTTCAACAACAACAGTTCAATCAACCGCAGCTCTATCAGCAACAACAACAGCAGCAGCAGCAGCAGCAACAACAACAACAGCAGCAACGGTATCAACAGCAGATGCAACAGCAACAAATGCAGCAGCAGCAGCTGCAACAACAACAACAGCAGCAGCAGCAACAACAACAGCATCACCAATCACTTGCCTCTCACTTCCATCTTTTACAAGTATTGGGCGAAAACCATGATCTGTAGCTTGCTATTTCAATAGAGTAATGAGACATTTCTCTTTCCAAGTGAGACCTTTTGTTCTAACTTTGATTGTCATCTTACAGTTGGTGGAGAATTTAGCTGATACAATTGAAAATGGAAATCGAGATCAGCACTCAGATGCATTGGTTTGTTCATTTCTTGATTGATGAATTATATGTTAGTTTTCCATTTCTTCTAGATTAAACCGAGTGTATTTTTCCTCACCAGGTAACTGAATTGAAAAATCAGTTTGAGAAGTGCCAGCAGCTGTTGACATCAATATCAGGGTCTATTAGCTCAAGATCTATGGTATTTCATTTTCACACGTATCCTTTGATTTCTGTTGAAACTTGTTCTGAACACACTCCCCCCACTCAAAAAAGAAAAAGAAAAAAGAGAGAGACTCCAACAACGAGTTAAGCGCAATAAAGAAAAACAGAACTTCAAAAGTATTCTTTTCTGGAAGAGTTGGATTGTTTTTCTTTTGGCTGTGTTATTGCTTTTAATTATGCTTTTCCATTTGGGCCTGTTTGTGCAACTTATAGTTGTGAAGAATTTTACTGAAAAGTGTGGTGCAATATGTTTGAAACGATGTTGACTTGAACAAAGTTGCTCCACAAATTCTAATTTGGTTGCATGTTTTGATGCTTAAATGTGGGTAAGATAATTGACCAGTCCTGTGTTCTTTGGACAGACAGTTGAGGGACAAAAGCGCAAAAAGGCAGAGTGCGAACAAATGCTAAATCAGCGAAGGTTTGTAATATATATATATATATATACATATATTATTCTGAATATTTTCTACTGAAATTTGTATAATTGTTATTTGCTTCTTTATCTGATGGTCATGATTCATGCTTAATTCCAGGGATCTTATTTCGAGGTACAAAGGCTCGGTTGAGGAGATTATTAACTCTGAACTATAAGCTGCTACTCGTGTTTTAACCAAGGTAAGATTATGCGCTGCAAGTTGTTTTTGGCCTGCCCAAAAGAAGTTGAGGCTGAATCACCTGTCATTTTGATTTTACGCAATGCGAGTGAAACAACTATGCAGTGTTCTGGGTGCAGTCAATTTGCAGTTTGTTGTAATACATGAGAATTAAGTGCTCATGAGAAATTTTTATTGATGTTACTGTTGTAATCACTATAGCGCCACAAATGACTGCTCTGATTGTACTGAGATCATAAAACGTTTTGGGCCAAGGTTATGATAAAGATTAGTATTGCCTTCTTAACTGACTGGTTGTATCTAAATCTAAGTACATCGAAGTGAAGCAAATAATTGAAGTAATGGTGCTACCCGGGCTCTTGTCAGGCACCTGGATGGCTGATTGTTCAGTTTAAAACTTGACTAGAAATAATCTAAGCATTTAAAGTAGTTTAAGTAGCATGGAGCATTGATCTTTCCATATAGTGGACTTTGAGGGAACACAGAAGTGATCTATGTTACATATCACGTACATCGAGAACTTTCCAAAGACATGGCTTTAGAAAATTGTATGTTTGCCTAAGTTGTTGGGAGCTTTGATTTGCTAAAAGATTAATATTTTGTTACCTTATGTATTCTTTTGGGTTGAATTCAATGCTACATAGAATTCAAATCAGCATTAGGAACTTCACATTTAAGTTGGACATCGCTAGCTATCGAAATATACAAGTTGCCATTTGCATCACTCTTAATCTATTCTCAAATATTGTTAAATATTCATTTAAAGTGTGCTTAAACTCTGAAGCTAGGTGAAGTCCGAGTTGGGTGCTTTGCCTCGCTTAGAAGCTAGGTGAAGTCTGAGTTGGGTGCTTTGCCTCGCTTAATTGACACCTTGGCTCAGGCATCTAGTAGCTAAATAGTATCCTTGTCATCTTTAAAAGTTAGACTATAGAGTAAATGTTAACTTAGTTGACTGATTGATACAAAAATGTTGTTAATGAATTTGTAGTTGTTACGAGTAAGAAATTAGAAATTAGATAAGAAGAATAGTTAGTGAACTTACATCCAAATCAGAAATTCAATTTCACTTAGTCATAGTAGTTCTTCTAAGTCTTCTATCCAAATAGTTAGTGTAGTATTATTTTTGTGAGTACTTATTTTTCCTTACCCTTCCTTGTTCATCAGTGTTTTTCTTTGCATACGATCTCACTTGAGCTTTTCACCTCAAGTCCCAACAGATTTTGGTGCTTTTCTATGTGTTTCACCTATTATAACTCTTGATATTTTCAAATGGAGTATTCCTGTAGTACGTAGCTGGCTCAAAATCTTATTTCAGGATGTATTTGGTAATCCATGGTGGATCTGCATACCATATACGGAAGTAAAACATCAAGAATCACTGAAATTCCTCTATGCAGATCTTGCCATTTCTCTCTCTTAAGCACTTGCAGTATTTTCTGTTTATATATGTGACAGAACTTGGCTAAGGGATCATGATGAACCTAGAACATTATCAACAATGAAATGATGACTTTTAGTAACAATGGTTGTGACCTTTATTAAACATCTGAATTATCCCCATCTGATGAAACTTTTTCTTGGCACAGGAAAAACACACTAGCAACTTGTCCGAGCATTAGCATCTTTCGGTGGGAATTCATCATCATCAGGATTTTGCAGAAGAGCATTAAATTCGAGCTAACGATGATGAATCCTTAAGACTCCATCATCAGATATGTCTTTATAATGTATTTCCTACAAAACCTATTTAGTGTTTTGACCTTGTTTGGATGCAAATTATTGTATCTTCCACCATTTATTTCTATGAGACTAGACGGGCAGCACTTTTAAGCCCCCATTTTCTCCAATTCTCCACACTTGGGAACTTTTTCCTCTTTTTGACTTGTTGACTGCCTAGCTCTATTACTATCATCAAACTCAACTGGAGTCTGCTGGTACTAATGAGTGGGGAGAGCTCTACTAGTAGGAAGGCGGCCATGATAGATGACCTACACTTAAAAATTAAATAATCTGTATCGGTATTTATACCAAATCAATATATCTGTAAGACATATAGTATCTTTTATATATATTCGTTTTTTAATTTAATGTCATTGATTTGACAAATAACAGTTGTTAGAACGGGATTGTTAAGTGAGTTTGAAATACTGAATCAAATACGATCAATTACTATTACTATATGCTTTGTGGTCCCTTTATAGAACAATAATTTATGGTACTATTATTTAGAGAGTATTGATACTTACCCACCTCAACTACACTACTTAGTCCCTTGAAATATAATTTTTTTGTACTATGAGACGTCATTTAATTTTCAGGTATAAGCACTTTTGACTTCTGTACAAGTGAGAAGAAAAAATAATTCTCTTACCCAAAAATTCAACTTTTTTTTAAAGCTTGAAAGAAAAATTCCGGTGAGATATATTGTTAATTTGTTTATCCTTAAAACAGTATAGTTCAATTTATAATGATTAAAAAAATGATAAATTATCTCTTGAATTTTTAATATGGAAGGAGGGAGTACTATTGCAAAAGCAAGTTCAGATTAAATAATTCAAAATTGGCCATTGATAAGCATAAGCTAGACATTAATAATTGGATTAGTGCTTAAATAGCAAGTAAGGAATCGAATTTTCTCTTTGTTTTTCTTCCTTTTTTGGGTTAAATATAAATATAATAATACTAATACTACATTTATGTTTTTCCAGCTAATAGAAAAATAGAAATTAAAGTAATTTAATGTCATTAATGGATTTTCTGTTGCAGTCAGATATGCTCATAAATTAGTATGTGATGAATCTCGTGAACCTTTCATTTTCAAAATATTTCCCTCCTTCACTTCAAATCAAATCAGTTTTTCGAAAACCGAAAGAATAAGAAGTTGAGGAGTTGTTTCCGATCCCCAAAATACATATAGTAGTTTTTTACTACTCCTATATAAGAGAGTGATTTCAGTGTTTTTGGTTATAAAACAGTAAATCGTAATGGGAAGTCGCGATGATTATTGCAGTATCTCCATTATCACAGCTAGGGCTTGTACTGAAATTAGGAAAAGAAGATCAGAAACCTGTACCCGGAGTTTTACTACTTGTATATCGCCGAGATGGATTTTCTCCCGGTGGTTCGAAACAGGGGAGAGAAATAAGGACGCAGAGAAAGTGAATCAGCGCAGCAGAAAGAAGACGAAGAAGAAGGATTCTCTTACGGCATCTACCGCATTGGAAGATCCAGGTAAAACTTCTCACCTTTATGCTCTGATTAATATGAATTCGAGCTGCATTAAAACGGCGAAACTCTCAATTTACATTCTCAAGCTCAAACTCGATAATTCTGATCATTTTCTTTTTGTCTGCATATATATGTGAGTCATTTTAACAAGTAACGAGAATATATTACCTCTAAAATGCTAAATTGAAGTGTATATCAAGCTTTTTTTCCCAATATTTATTTGCTTATAATTATCTTAGAGTTCAAAAGATGATAAAAATGTTCGATCATTATAAACTTATATATTGTCACAGCGTAAATACAGGAACATATTCCAAAAGATTTAAAAATTATGCTTATTTGAAATATGTTTTTAAAAAGTTAAAGTCAGGGCGAGAGCCACCAAGTGGTAAAGAAAAATAAAGGCCGAATCCATCGGCAATCTCCTAAAGTTGGCATCAATTTTCACGTAGATACCTCAAGTAGGCTTTGTTAATTTTAAGCACCTCAAGTAGGGGTCCGCTATGTCATTTTGACACCTTTTTGACAATCAGCTAAAATTACAAAGTGTGTGTAATATACTTGCGGATGACATGACATGATGACTAGTTAAAAGTTGACATGTGGCATTTGAGGGTAAAAATAATAATTTTAAAATAAATTATTAAAAAGCAACTAATTTTTCAGCAAAAATAAATAAATAAATAAAATTACCTATTTTCCTCCATCTCACCCCACCTTACATCAACCCCACCCCTACCCCATCTGCCTTACGTCCCTTTTGCCTCCCCAACCCCTACATTCATTTTTTGGTTCTTCTTCCAATTTTTTTTTAAAAAATAATTAGATTTTAGGCTTCTTTTTTTTTTTTGTGAATTTGATTTTGAAAATCATATATGACATTCTTCTTCTACTTTTTTGAGAAAATTCTAAAAAATCTTTTCTTAATTAGTGTGATAGTTTTTTTATTTTATTTTTTCATATTTTATAAGGTTTTTTATCATGATTTTTCATGGTGGAAGGTGAAATAAGTGGTAGGGCTAAAAAGTGAAGAAGAAGAAGGAAAAGTATTTTAAAAAACCAAAATAAAACCCCTCATGCGCTCAAAATGGGTGCAACACACAATATGTCAAGTCAGCAAAAAGTGTCAAAATGACACAACGGACTCAACATGAAGTGTCTAAAATGAACAAAGCCTAGTTGAGATGTCTAAGTAAAAATTGATGCCAATTTTAAGGGGCTACCGATGGGTTCAATCAAAAATAAATAAGTGGAGTGAGTATACATTTCGAAAATTAGGTGCGTGGAAAAAAATTCGTATTAATGTCATTTAAGGCTAGCATTTACATTTTAATCGTATGTTTGACCAATCTAGTGGTAAAAAGTGTATTATTTGCACGGTTTCATATTTACTGAATTTTTGGGTTTTTTTTCTTTCATAGTTCAAGATAAATATTTCATTTTTTTCTTTTTGTATTTTATTTACATTTTTTAGGTGATATAAGTTCAAGAGAGTTAATTGCTTATATTTATAATTTTACTTTGAATTATTTCTATTTTTAAGAATAGTTTGACAATAACTAAATGAGTAAAAGTGGAAAGTGATATTCAATTTATATCCTAATTTTTTTCTAAATAGGTGTGCATAATATGAAATAGATGAGAGTATTTTTTTTTTTATAAAAAAAGTGAGGTACTTGATGGAACTTCTGGAAAGGAATAAATGTTTATGTGGGAGAGCTTAAATAGAAAAAGAAAAAAAATTCTTTTGACCATAATGAACCAAATATGATAATAATGTCTTCACATTATAATCAGTTTTTTTTTTGATATTTTTACCCCTTTTAATATTTAAAATTTTCTCATTAATTAGCTATTTTGAAATAAAAGAAGTGAATTGTTAAGGCAATTCACACCCATTAAGAAAAAAAAGTTAAGGTATAAATTTAATATTACTTTCCACTTTTGTCATTTAATTTTTTCTGAAATAATTCTTGAAAATATAAATAATTTATAGTAAAATTATAAATATGATCTTTCCCCAAAATTTTTTCTTCTGTACTTAATTGTTGACTTTCGTTTCAAAAATTTAGCTATACAAACAACTAAGAATAACGTATAAACATTTCTGAGTAATTTTATTAAGAGACCTGTTAATTTGTTACAAAAATTTGGACATAATTATGAAAAGACTGTCATAATCGTTGCTCGTATAATTGTTATTATCAATAGTTTTTTCTCAATAATTTCCTTCCAAAACATATTAGTAATAAATACATCAACTTATGCTTATTTTCGAAACATATTAAATACTAACTCAAAATGAAGATGAAAAGTTTTTACCTACTATATTTTTAATATATAACAAATTATATGATATATTTATTGTCATACACATAAAATATAGTATGTAGAAACTTTTCATTTTCATTTTTAGTTGTTCAAACTTCAACGTGTTTTGAAAATAGGCATAAGTTAATGTATTGATAACTAGCACTCCCTCAGTTCATTTTTATATGTTATCCTTATTATAAATAGTTGATCCATGATATTTGTTATTTTATAAAATCATTGCATAAATTATAATATTTTTGATAGTTAATTAGTCTTAAACATAAATATTTAACCAACATAGGAAAACTAATAAGTAATTAATATTCATTGTACTTCCTCCGTTTCTTTTTACAATAAGTAATTACAATTAACATTAATTACTTATTAGTTTTCCTAGGTTGGTCAAATATTTATTTTCAAGTCTAATTAACTATCAAGGGTATAATAGGAAGAATATTGTAATTTATGAATTGATTTTATGAAATGTCAAGTATTATGGATCAACATTTTATAGTAAGGATGACATATAAAAAAAAGAATGGAGGGAGTAATTACTTTATACATTGATTAATTATTCTCAGTATTGCACTACTCTATAAAATTTGATTTTGAAAAAAAAATTCAACAAACAAATTAATAATAAAAGACGAAGAAAAAATAAAAAATAATCTTGAAAGTTGAAGTTTCAACAAAAATTCATGAAATACTCTTTTGAAAATTATTTCTGAGAAAATAAATTTAGAATCACTTTTTAAAAGATTAGTCAAATACGGCTCAAAAAGTGGTCTTTAAATTGATTAATCAAACTCAAATTGTTCCTGTACTTTATTTTACGTAATTTTTTTAAAAATAAGTTGTTTTTAGAAGTTTGACCAAACATGCTATTAATTATTGGATATGATCATGTTTGCTTTGAAATAGAAAACTGAGACATACTACGTGGGCGTGGCGTTTGACCATGTTTTATCGTGAAATTAGAAAAAAAAAGTAATTTTTATTTTATAATTGAAAAATAATATTTGAAAATTTGAATTCCAATCACTTATTGTCTTGTCTTTAGTTAGTTTTACCTCTCAATAAATAAGATTCAATTTTTGAATTTGTTCATTTTGCAGTAATATAAATAAAATTTCTTACTTGAGTTGATTATCTTTAACTAGAAAGTGTCTCATGCAATCCATATAGGAATTTGGCAATTTGCCTATATTAAGTGAAATTGTTTCGTGATATTTAGCATAAGCATAAGCAGATTTATATATTTCATACTACATTTTATGATTTCATCTTCCCAATATTTATTGAAACACATTAATCGACATATTCATGCAGGAGGAGAAAAGAAAGCAGATTCTATGAACTTAGGCATTGGATTTGGTCTAATTTATCTGTTTAACTCTACCAAAAATGAGCTCAACAAGATCGTTGAGATTCGTCGAGAAATGGAAATCCTGCTTCATAATTCCAAGATGGAATTACAAAACCACAGAAGAATCAGAAGTAATCCATCAGGTGCATCAAATTTAAGAACAAAAATCTCACACTACGATTCGGATTGTGTTGAACAGTTTGCATACTCAACTGATATAGAAGAAGAATCAGAAATCACTTGCAGCCATGATGATCACCCTTTGAACTGCAAATTGATGAAAGGAAATGAAAAGAATATGGAAATGAACCAACTTGAAGCAGAGCTTGAAGTTGAATTAGAACGTTTGCAGTTCCATTTAGATTCAGATATTATGTTCAAATATCCAACACAACAAGATGCAGAGGTAATCCGCCTTTTAGTATAACATAACTATAATCAATTGCTTTTAGTTTAGCATGAGCAACGCGAAAAAAAGGGTATAATTTTGTATACTTGATTTGTGGCAGATTATGGATGAATATAGCTCAGGGGAAGGAAGCCATAGCACAAGCTTTGCAGAAGTCTACAACCCTAACTGTGGAGTTCCTGCAGAAGAATTGAAGAGGAGGCTGCATGAGCTTCTACAGACGAGGCAAGAAGAAAGGATCAAAGAACTGGAGTCAGCTTTAGACTCCACCATGCAAAAACTTGCTGAAAAAGAAAAAGAGGTATGTTGGTGGAGAGACACTGCTAAGGTCATTTCTCAACATGCTCCGAGTCGTCGATCACTTACTAAGTTGGGTTAAAAACCACACCCCACCAACATTGAAGGAAACTGTCCAAAGCTTTTTTGGATAGAAAGAACTTAGGAAACAAGGAAGGAAGGAAAGTTGATTGCCTAGGAAAAAACTGAACCTTTTTCCATGTATACAAATTCATGTAAAAGAAGGTGAAGAAAATAGACCACAACTTATATATCAAATACTAAAGTTTAGTTTGCAATAACAAGAGGAATGGATGCCTTCATTCTGCTAACTGATAGTATATGGAGGCATCATGAACAATAACATCAAATGCAACAACTAATGTGGAATGACCTGTAAACTTTGTAGTATTATTTTGCTCTCTCATTGAATTCTTCCAGAAGTTTCTCAATCGTCTTCCTTGATACAATTTTTTCAATCTCGAACACCCTCATCTCAGCAGCTAGACCTGCAGAAAAAAGGGCAAAATATGGTTTCAAGACAGAAATATAATCTTGAGATGGATCAAGTTCTATATGAAGAAATATAGCTCACTGACCTGATTGGCGCAAAGCTTTGACTGGAAGTATATTTGCATAGGAGTAGATAAAATGGAGCAGGCTTTTCATAAGCTCAGCAGATTCAGCTGAGACTAGAATCTCCCTCTACAATTGAATGCCAGGAACATGATTAGATTGCTTGAGAACATCCACAAAATGGTATCAAATGTCAGATACATCCAGTTCATAGAAGTACACACAATACATTTCCATCTATGCACTATGATCCTTCATCCTAGTTTCTACCCTTAATATGTAAACTCACTGCAAATTCGACATGTGGTTTTCTCATCTTATAGTTTACAGAAGCATGAAAAATAGAAAACAATTATAGCCATCATCAACTTAGGTTAGCAAGCTCCATTTGGATCATGTTGAGTTGCTCTATTTCTGTTTCCAAATATAAGTAAAGTCGCAACAAGAATTTAGAAATAACAGATTTACATTGTTTTAGAACACAATTTTAGTACTAATCCCCTAGGCACTAACAGTATAGAGCAAAACTAGAATGATATGACAGACACAAAATGGAGCAACTTGATCAATCAAAATAGAGAAAGCACTCAAAGAGGGTCACTAAACCTTGAAGCTCTTCTCTGCATCATAATATCCTGAAACGATCAAGAGGATGTGAAGTTTCTCTAGTTCTGCATATCCAAAAGAAAATGACTGTCAACCCAGGCTGTGCTATCGCTCTACTGTCAAAGTTGTATTTGACAAAGCATATTCTCGATGAGCACAAGTATATTTGGCAGGAAGAGCTAAAAGTAACAAAAGTTAAATTTCTCTACCATCCCAGCACCCGGCACCCTCATCCTGGCACAAGAGTAAATGAACTCTTGCAGCATGATATGATGACAATTATCGCGTGATTAGTTACTGACTGAAATATTAATGCTTCCAAACTGGAAAAGGGGTAGAGCAGAATCAATTACTTACGCTGGAAACTTCTTATGTTTTCAGCTGAAGTAGAGTGATGTGTTAAGAGCTCTCCTATAGATATTCCGACTGAACTCATTCCAATATTTGAATTCCCTATTCTTGATCCTGTACCACCTGGTTTCCCTGCTCCCAGCTCTGAAGGTCAGTCCACATAAATAGTACACTAAAAACGTCGCTGAAGTCATATCATGTACGTGATCTCAAAATGTAAAACTCTGAGGAAGTTTCTCAAATTTCCAAGTTATCTGTAAATTCTAACCATAACATGATTGCATCAATTTACTCCACACAAATCCGTAGACCATTTTATAGTTCCTTCCCAGAAGAGTTGCTGCTAGCCAAATATTTGTCAAGAAAAAGGAAAAACAGAATTTGTAGCTAGAAAGCAGTATCAAGGAGAAGCTAATTACTTTCTCTAGAAGCCACTCATACAGAAATGAATCATCTAGTTTAAAGTGGCACACATGGACAAGGCATCTATACGACCACAAGGCATCTATGAAAGCTTTAATAAATCATGGCTTTGAAAGGAAAGGTCTGTAATTAGGACAAAGAGAAGCAAATGACAATACCTGATTTTGACCATTTTTTTCAAAATCAGAAGAGACACAGATAACAATACCTGATTTTGACCATCTTTTAATATCTTTCCGTAAAACTTCTCCTGTTCTGGGGCCAGCTGCATCCGATTTTGGCAAATTTATATTATCTTTTCGTAAAACTTCTTCCATTCTGGGCTCAGCTGTATCCGACTTTGACAACTTTTTGATATTTTTTTGTAAAACTTCTTCTGCTCTGTGATCAGCTTCATCCGATTTTGATGATTTCTTAGTATCTTTTTGTAACACTTCTCCTACTCCGGGGTCAGCTGCATCGGATTTTGATAATTTCTTAGTATCTTTTTGTAAAACTTCTCTTACTCCGGGGTCAGCTGCATTGGGTTTTGATGATTTCTTAGAATCTCTTTGTAAAACTTCTCCTACTCCGGGGTCACCTACATTGGATTTTGACAATTTCTTAATATCTTTTTCTAAGACTTCTCCAACTCTGGGTTCAGCTGCATCAGATTTTGACAATCTTTTAATATCTTTTCGAGAAACTTCTCCTGGTCTGGCGTCAGCTGCATCATGCATTTTGTATCTCACTGAAAATGACAGTTTTATTTGGAATATTAGTCTGATCACTTGGAATTAGAAATCTAGAAGAGTGACTAAATATAACCTACAAATTTCATAAAGACCATTGCATCCAAATCGACCTGCCCCTTTTATCAATAAGGTGGTCATGTACTTATCCTTTGTTGTAGTCATTGGGTTTGTCAAATTTCCAGTATCCATGAGTATACCTGCCAACTGCACATATAATCAGATTCATAAAGAGATTATACCGCATAAAGACATTTGAACTTCATTTCAGACTGATAGTGAGGGGAGATGAAGAAAAGTTTTTTTTTTAGACAAAGTAGTGAACTTCATTTCAGACTGATAAACTCGCGCACACAATGGAAAATCAAGATATTGGAGTTAGTACCAGAAGTCGACTGAACCATTGACCCACTAATATCTCTGGCGAAGTTAGTGCAAACTTATCAGCAATAAGTGTGCAGCATGATGCCTCCTACAATAAATAAGTACATATAAAAGGCGTAAAGTGAGCTTATAAGAACAATCATTTGATTCCCTGCAGAAAATTTGATATGCGTAAACACATGAACCTTAGACTAACTCAACCACAAAAGCTAGCTCATGAGATGATAGTTTCCCTAAGGCCTAACTTTCTCCAACGCCTGCTAACTCCTGCTATAATTTTTCTCTACTTGTTCTTAAATTTATTGGAGCACAATGAAGTTGAATTTAGTGCTGCTTAGCAATAATAATCTCTGCTAACTAGTTTAAGAGGAAGAGATTTTAGATGTATAAAAAGAGAGTGTTTTTAAAGAATAGAAGAAATTACAATGAAAATGACATTTATTGGTATGCTGACTTTCTTTCATATTTCTAACAGAATGAGTAAGATACCTTCCCAATAGTGACAGCAGCAACTGAAGAATAAGGTGTATCTTCCTGCGTAAACAGAAAGATTAGAGCATAGCCTCTCTATTGAACAGATTTTACTACATGACATGACCAAAGCATAATGGAAATGCAGAAACAAGAAAACCAAAATAAAAGTAGAACCTCTCTGCAATTGAAGATTTCAACCACTGCATCCTTTAATGCCTGCTCCAGTAAGCAGTAAGTAATCATCATTTAACTGATTAATAGCAAATCAGCACCCTTGAAACAAACACTTACCTCCTGATTAGCTGGAAGCTTGCTACAATTGACTAAAACAAGTTTAAGACTCCCATATAATTCATAGTAGGACAGGTCAATCTGTTCAAATAATATCGAGTTATCAATTGAATATATACAAATTAGTTAAGCATATTTATAGTATAGACTTAAATTAAGGTCATTAAGCATATTTTTACACTTAAGACAATCGTGCTTTCCTTGTTTTGATTCCATTCCTGGTTTTCATTTACTATGTGGACGTAATTCTAGAGAATCTAGACTTAAATTTCATTTCCTTTCCTAACTTTGTATATAGAATGGAACATACCTCATCAACGAAAATTAAGGAAGATTCATCAACAAAGCAAGAATCAAGTAGCCATCTGAGCTCAGCACGAGAATGAACATCCGACCTTTTCATGTTGATGACAGGCACAGTGCATAACTTGTCATCATTTAATGTTTCATTCAAGTAAAAAGCATACGTTATGGTTGAAGCAACAGATCCAACATCTGCATCCAGATGCAAACAAACTTACAATTAAGCTCAACCAGTGTAAGACTCAAATTGTTAGATGGTCACAGACACACTTCCCTGAAATTGACTGCTCTCTAAATTAGGATATGTTTCTTCTCTACTGCAGTTGATGAATTCAACGAAACAAGCACTTCTCAAATAATGCCACAGGACTATATAAGCTTAGCATTTCTCTTTTTTGTCGTTGAATTTGCTTCTAATCTATTTACTTCTAGTCCTACAAAGTGGTACTTAATGAAAGAGATAAATTTAAGCAATTTACAAATCTTTACATGTGGATAACAGCTGGTGCAACTTTCTCAAAACATAAAGATAACCAATCAGAAATACTTATGCAATTACTAAGCAATATCTGTACTAATAAAGAAGCAAATTTGTAAAATCAAATGTGATATTACTAGGATCTACTTCTTTAACTGTAGGCTTAGACCATTTGTTACTTTTGTGTCCAGAAGCCTCTTCCTCTGTTGGATTATGCACTCATTTTACATAGTTTATATTTTCAGTTGGAGACGTCCTGGATCCAGAATAGCATTCTTTGCTTAGTATTTGGTTAAATTTGTTTTCTACCTTGTTTAAATAGAATCAAACATCAAGAAACTGATCGTAATAGAAATCATGCATGATCAAAGGACTTCCATCTGAGACATTGTAACATGCTAATACGGAGGCTACTTTTATTTAGACAATGAATGGTTCATGGATGTTACCACAGCAGTCCGGCCCAATCACCGCATGCAAGAATTTTGATGGTACTCCTGCACTAACATAATCTCTTCTTGCCTTTAGAAAAATATTCAGCCTGTGAATTCCTTGACATGATCCAAGAATTTCCATCTGCACTGAATTTCCACAGTAGAACGATGCTGCAGATGGAGGAAGTGGAATATCGGAGACAGTTCTACTTTTCTTGGTCACAATGTAAGATTTTTCATAGGCAGGCAAAGTCAAGCCACCAGGAGAGTGGTACTCTCCATTTGCTTCAGATGATTTTGGACTAGACTGCACTGAAGACTCATCTACATCAGGCAGATCAACCTTCAAACCAGACCGAGGACTACCCACAGGAGGGGAATTCAATTTGGATGCTGCTGACCACCTTACAGATAATGACCGACCAAGAGGTTCATGTATTCCTTTTGAAGCTGAATTAGGAGAATGTCTATCGTTATAAACATCATTTTCAGATAATTTCACACTAATCTTTTTCTGTCCTCGGTTACCAACATCAGAGGCTGACCTTGTTATATCATTCCTAGTGACTTTTCTAAGGATGTCTAAACCACTTCCTTTGTTGATGGCATCTGTTTCACCTCTTCGCATTCCATCGAAATAAGGGTCATCTCTGGCACGTACATATTTTTCCTGAAAGTATAGCAGAAATAGGTAATTTAAGTGCTAATGCAGCTATAAGCATGTTTTGCCTTAGGTCCAACAAGACCACAGACACGCGCTTGATCAGGTTTTTAGATTGAAGTTACACTGCAGAATCACACATTACAGATCTTGTCTACATCACTGTTTGGATTACTAAATATGATAAGAAAAAAATAATCAACAGAGCACTAAACTTTGTTTTCATTTATATTAGAAGTAATGTCAGGAATTCTGATTATGCTGGACTAGTGATACAGTTTATGGGAACAGAATCTAAAGCATGAGCTCCAACCAGTGTCCGAGCCAAAATTTTGTTCAAAATATGAAGAAGTAAACACACGAAGAAGCAAGGGAATTCAACATCTACTCTATATGGATACATAAAAAATCATTCTAACCATGCATATATAATGTATTTTTTCTACCGAATAAGCCCCTTTGCACCCATGTGGTTCCGCCCCTAGTGCCAGCATCCTGGGATTCTTAAGGATCGCAGGTCATAATTATTACTCCCTCCGTTTCAATTTATTTGTCTTACTTTCCTTCTTTAGCAAATCTTTAATTCTAACTTTCCACTTGTCATGTTTAAGACCACAAGATTGAAACACATTTTGGTACCTTTTAGGTATCTTTAGTTTAAGGCCACAAGATTCAAAAGTCTTTTGTAGTTTCTTAAAACTCAACTCCATGCCAAGTCCAAACTAGACATACAAATTGAAAGTGAAGAAGTAATTTCTAGCCTAGCAAATGATTGAACCAAGAATTTCAGGAATCTGTTACGAAATCAAACGGAACATGTAAAAGGAGATTCTACAAGTACATGAAAAAGGGTCTAACAAAAATTGAACTTTGAGCTAGAAAAAAGTTAATTGAAAAAAAAAATTCTCACTTTCTGAAATTCCGCCATTGGTGAACAGAGAATGTTTTGAGAAAGAAGAGAAATAGTCTGTCAAAAGAGAAAATAGATAGAACCAATGGTAACCCAAATTTTCGAAAAAAAAAGAATGGGACGGTTAAGAGTAGGAAAAAACAGAACATAAAGCCAAAATAGCATCTTTGTGGAGTCCGCCATTGCAGCTGCTATATGATACAAGACAGTTGAGCCAAAACAAACAAATTTTGGCCATTTTGTTTATTATAATCTCTTACACATTCTTGAATGTTTTCAAAAATATTCTTTCTACATTTACACATCACCCTACGCAGACCCCATTACACTGAATAAGTTGTTGTAGTCTTAATGTTTTTCGAAAATAATTAAGGTCCAAAGATAATGTTGGAACTATTAAAACACATTGTTATCTATTAACATAAAAGTTCAAACTGTTTTTTCACCAAGCCAAGTAGTATATTGATAGTAAACTTGCATAAAAGTTCTAGTTTTTTCACCAAGCTTTATATACTATATAATGAAAACTTGAGATCATTCTGCTTCCTTCAAACCCAAAGCAAAAAATTGAATACAATAACATGAACCAATTTTCAATGATTAGGAATATCATTGATGTCAACCATATTTCCACAAAGACCTATTTTTCACTTATACATGTGTGTCAATACTTGGATTGATGGTTACTGAGATGGTAAGCCCTCTATCAAAATTGTACTTCATCACAAAAATCATTATCTTCTATTTCTTGTTTAATGAAAGTGCTAGGCCCCGTAGCTCCTCGAAAGCTTGCATCGTTTCTGCATCAAATCCTCCCGCGAACTGTACCAAATAAATACAAAAGCTAAACTAAGATGACATTCACAACAATTTGATGCAGGTGAATTAGCCAATCTGTTGTTCTTCATCAGTAGTAAAATCCTGTTCTTCTTTGCAGGGGAATTCATTAATATCTCGTATTTATCGATTGCTATATATAGAGTGTGTGTACAGTTTTGAAAAAATGTGCCTTTATCCATAAAAAAAAAGATGTACATTACATGTTCATTTCAATATTTCTTTTTGTTGCACAATTAGAAAACTTGTTTTCAAGGTTTATAAAAAGATGAGAAAGGAGAAAGTGAAAGATGCAGACTACAGCAGAGGAAGTGCACAACACAGTATTTACTAATATCACACAAACCTGATGAATCCGGAAAGCAAATCTCACTCCTTGGAGTAGCATGTAGTCCATGGAAGTGTCTTTATCTAAAGGTCCCTTGGACTGAAGCTCCGCAGCTACCCTCTTCATGTACACCTTAGCCAACTTCACAGAGCCAAACTTTATCTGCATAATTTCTTTTGAATTAAGTCCCAATGCAAAATGACAACTAGATAACAAGAAAAAAGGTACTGTAGTTTTTAGCTGAGTATTCTGCAGAGGAGGACATGCACCTATGCAAGAATGAAACTGCAAATAGATAAGCAATTTCAATGTTGAAATGTTGAGATACTGAAAATGGCATGCAAGGATGTAGTTTAAGATAATGTACAATCTTGAAACTCATCATCTGTCTCATATCCATCTCTCATCATATTCCATAAAGTTTGGATTCCCTTCTGGTGGTGAACCATATAATATGCATAATACAGTTAACTAACTTAATAAATAAATTTTTTTTAGGACAATTTAACATGTTAGTATACTGCTTAGTTGTGTACTTTCAGTTCCGGCTAGTTATATCTCATTAGATACTCAATTGTATCATTTCAAGCTCTATTACCATTTGAAGATCTAAATCAACAGATGATTTTCTACTTGGAATAGTCAGAACTGACCTTGCTTAATATCCCATTATCAAGCATCCAGTGTGTGGGGATTTTGAACTCTTTGCAGTGGCGCATCAATGAGTCTCTTGTCCGAAGAAGGTTATAGACACTACGTTCCATCCTGCAATGTGAAGATAAAATTTGGACAATTAGGTGAAAAAAATTAACTTCTTGGCAGAAGGGTCCATCAAATTATAACTACTTTATGACAAAGTAAGAGGTCATACTTCTCTGACAAAGAAATAATCTTCTTTAGTGCAATATCACATGGCAATCGAGGATCGTCCTTATAAGTTGAAACTTCATTCTCCAACTTCTTGAGATCTCTATATCCAAATGCTGCCTCCCTTAGTGTGTCTGCTTTTCTCTCTGGCCAGTCAAAGTGCTTTAGGACTGCCCTTTCATCCACCTTCAGAACAGTGCAAGCGCAATGATCAAAATTAACAGTAAATTACAGACTGTAGCCTTCTATTTAATGTGAAATGAAATATAGCAGATATAGCTCCTCAATATTTGGTAAAATTTCCTGAGAACTACATTTTTGTATTCTGAATTCAATTGATAATAATTACTGAACTTAATGTCATACAACTACTACGAACTAGGACAGATGTATGATTTTTCTGTGAGTTATTCTTCATTTTCATGTGAATAATCCCAAAAATTTCAAAATGAGACGATAACAAGCTTGTGTTTGCTGTGACAGTCGATAAAGGCATTCTTCTCTATGCTGATACTTCATTTGATAATTAACATATTGAGCTTACCAGAAAGCAAAGTTCATCATCTAGCCATTTCACAAAAGCAATCACGTCCTCGACATCTGAATAAACTGCATTATTGACCTCTGCTATCAGGGAAATCACAAATTCTGCTTGAGTTTCCACATCTGCCCTTATCTGGAAGTGGGACAATATTATGCAATCAGGAATAAAATTAAGTCCAGAGACTAAAATGAAAAAATCTGAAACTTCCTTATCTAGTGATCAGAAAGGAGAATCAGGGAAATCCAGATACAGTGGATATCTCAAGTCCTTGGAGTGCAATTTAGTGGTCATTGATATGGTTAGTGTGCCTTATTGACAATAATAGAATGAGAATACTAGAGAGAAAGAACTTACAGCCAGCAAATATGATGATCTGTTCTCAATTTCACCGATCATGCTACTACGAACGTCTGAAACACTTGATGCATCACATACTCCTCCATTTAATGAATCCTTCCTCGAGTCTCTCTTCATCAGTGAATGATAAAACTCTACTACTTGAGGAGCTCTCTGTACCATGCCTGATGTAGTTTTCGCCATAAGTTTTGGAGGTGGCGGAGGAGGAGGAGGGGGAGGTGGTGGTGGTGGACCAGGAACTTGAACAGAATTTTCTCCTTCTTCTTCAATTAAAGCAACAGATGAAGGCCTCGGAGGGGGATTAGGAATCCGCAAGACACGTTTCTCGACCTCCAAAGGATTGGTTAATTTATGTTGGGAAACAATAGGCTCAATCTCCTTTTCCACTTCCTTGGAACACATAAAGACATCTGATTGCCTTCTCTTATTAAAAATCAAGTCCTCAACACAAAATTTTGATCCACTTATCGAGTGCCTGCGAGTAGAGCTTTGTGTATCCTCCCAACTATGAGTAATGCTATTATCCGGGCTCCCTACTTGTTGCATATCTTCATCAGTAATAGGCCACTTTTTTAGCTTCTTAACGAGACTTAACCTCCTTGCACTACTACATTTTGAGTCCTCATCACTATGATCATAAGACAAGCAAAGTGATTCCCTACTTTTCTCACTGCCATGAGGGCTAGAAGTCTTGTCACATGTCATGGACGAGCAGCTGCGCAACTCTTCTCGCAAACATGAGTTCACCCACTTCAAGTAGGCAAGCTCCTCAACCTCATTCAACCTACTCATTTGAAGACCCTCAACTTGTTTGCAAAGGTTTTCATTTTCATGTCTCAACAAAGAAGCCTCTGCTTTAATATGCTCAATTGTATCTCCCTGATAAGAATAAAGTGAAACAGAGAAACAAGATATAATTAAGCCAGCCAATTACTATTGTTAGACAAATTCAAATTTTTCCGATACGACAACAACAATAACAACATACCCAGTGTAATCCCACAACTGATACAGGTTGAACCACATTTTTCAGTATATCACTTAAAAGTTACAAACTACTAGAGAAAACTATGCATTTTAGGCATATACAGCCAATTCATCAAGGTTATTCAAATTCAAGATTTCAAAACTGGGTTTCCAAGAAAATGCAAACTGGATACTCTTATCCCATATTAGATCAATAAGGCAAAGTGGTAAAAGTAAATACCTCTGGAACTTTTCCAACAATTGCTAGCTGGGACTCCATGGAAGACAGCCTGCAAGAAATATCTCTTTTCTGTAGCTGGAGCTCCTTATTCAAGCGCCTCAACTCCACAACCTCCATTTCCAAACTAGTCACACTTTTGAAATCTTCCTTATTAGATTTCATATCTTGTCTCTCTCGAGCAGCAGTCAATGAACCTAGTTGGTGAGAAAGGACTGCCTTTTCACATTCCATCAATTCAACTTTCTTGGCAAAGCTATTAATCTCACTCTTCTTCAGTTCGAGTTCCCTCTCGAGCTCAACCACCTTTGGACTCCTCTTAAATTCAGATAATTCAGCCTGCAATTTCAATTCCCTTCCCTTTGATTCTTGTAGCAAGCTCCTCAAATGATCAATTTCATTGAATAGATCACGCGAACCGGAAGACTTAGTCCTGTGAATGTTAACTGTTTGAGGATGAACTTGAGAGGAAACGACTGAACAAGACAAGTCTCCCATTAGAGACCTCTTCACCCTTGGCTGCGAAATCCCAGAAGAGTTCTTCTGGTTCGAGTTTTCGTTGCCAGGAACCAACTCTTTCTTGACATGAATTATGGTCTGCAACTTGGTTTTTCTCTCCCCTGAGAAACCCTTCACAATTTGAGAACCCCAAGAAGATCTCACCTTTGACATATTGTTATTACCTTTGACATTGCTATTACTACCCTTTGGTACCTTATTTTGATCAGCAAATTTTGTAGCTTTCACTCTATTCTCTAATGATTTTTCCTCCCCCATTATGAACAACTACAAAGACTCCTCACCCCTTATACTCAATACCCTGAACAGTTATGAGCTCAGCAACTCCAAGCTTCCATGGATTAAACTCTAAATCCCGGAACATACAAATGGAATTTTCTCATAAAATAACTAAACCCAAGTTTAAAGCTTAAAAAAGGAAACCTTTTCACCATAACATGAGCTCCAGAAAACAGAGAACTCTAAATAGGTTTCTCAAAGCTCAAAATTGAAACTTTTACACCAAAATATGAGCTCCAGAAAACAGAGAACTCCTAAATTAGTTTGTCAAAAGCTCAAAATTGAAACATCTACACCAAAACATAAGCTCCAGAAAACAGAGAACTCTAAATGGGTTTAGCAAAACTCAAAACTGTAACTTTTACACCAAATTCCAGCTTTGATCATCACAGATATCAAATGGGGTTCTTCAGTTCGAGCTCAAAACTGAAACTTTTCCACTGCATATGGTCTCTCTCTCAGAAAAGAAAGTGGACCTCAAATTTAATAACTTTTCCACTATAAAATCAATTACCCTCAAAAGTTCGAGAGTTTCCCTCTTTGTTTAAGCTGAAAAACTCAAATGGAATTCACTGGTAATTCAATTTTGACGATTCTAAAATACCCCTTTAAAAAGAAAAATCTTTTCACTACTCAAAAGCCAAGAAAGCTTATGAGTCGTCTTGTCGTTTCTGTGATCGTGCAAACAAGACGCTCCTCTGTTCGGTCTTTAAAGAGACAAATCATTAGTTGAAAATGAGAGAAAGAAAGGCTCATACTTTGAGGATTTCACTATACATTTCGAGAGAGAAAAAAAAGGGAAGCTTGTCGCAGCTTTAATGGCTGTTTGAATTTTGAAATTTGAATTTGTTCTTCTTTCTATATAAACTGATCTTAGCCGTAAGATTTTAGTTGGTCCCACCTGCTTACGTGGGATGGTCTTAGATGAACGGTTGAGATTGGAAATTAAGAAAAAGGTTCTGCAACGGTCGATAAATTTGCAAAATTAGTCAACTTCTCCCACTACAATTTACTTTAAAAATCCTTTTCAACATTGCCAAATTTAGTCATTTATGTCATTCCTTCGTCTTTCGTCGTAGATTTTGATGTTGAAATTTAAAGATTTGAGTTTTTAAAATTTTGAAATTGTGTTTGAATATATATTTTATTTGAAAAGAAAAAATTATGAGTAAAAGTCCCCGAAAACCCAAAAAATTATTTGAGCTATTTTTTGAGAAATTGAAATATTTGACGATTAGATTATCGAATTTCACAGCCTATTAGATATTTGAAGATAAATTTTTAAAATTTACTCTCAAATTAGCTTCATCTTATTTTTATACTCTTTCCAATCTAAAATAATTGTTGTTTTATATTTGGGCATATGATTAAGTAGGCTTGCGTCTATAATAAGATGATATCATTCAAATTTAAAGGTGAGTTTTTTAAAGTAATGATTACATCAGATATGTTGTATGGAGTAGGGAGTAAAGTGTTGACCAATCAAGAATTTTTATAAGTAGAAGATGAAATTTGAATCGAAAGTGTCTTATTGAAACACTTTACTAAGAGAGATAAAAAATAGTAATGAAGGTATACAAGATAAAGTGAGAGTAGTTTTGATGATAGACGAGATATAGAAAGGGAGACTGAGATAGTTCAAATATGTGAAGAGGGGATGCATGAATACCCCGTTGTGAAGGTTGTGGGAGGTGTCTATGGATGGTGTCTATGGATAGGGTTAGATCGAAGAAATATTAGGAAAATATGATAGACATGACATGACGTAATTATAGCTTATCGAGAACATGATCCTAAGATGAGGGCACAAAGGACACTAGTTACACTAGAAGGTTGGTAAGTAATTGGGTGTTTATCTAATTTATCCTTTCATACTAGTAATTGTGGTATTATTCTTGTTGTTTATTGTTATTGTTTTTTGTACCCAAGTTATTGTCTTATTTTGTTGTAGTTATTGATCCTTTTAAGAATGTTTTGTTATATATTTTTTTTATTTCTTGCCAGGGCTTCTTCACTCATGTTACTTCTTTTTCTCTTGGACTGTTTTTTTTTTTACCAGTGGTATTGAAAATAATCTCTTTGTCTTCTAACATAGGAGTAACGTCTTTGTTTACACTTCCCTCATCTAAACTTCACTTTTATGATTACACTAAATATATCATTGTTGACCCCAATATATATGTTTTTTTTTTAAATAAATAAATTATTTTTACATCTTCAATTTATTTGTCTTACTTTTCTTTTAAGTTTATTTTAAAAGAATATCTCTTTCCCTTTTTAGCAACTCTTTAATTTTAATTTCACATGAATGTTTAACACTACAAAATTAAAAAACATTATGATACATTCTACTTATCTTTAGTTTAAGATCACAAAATTAAAAAAAAAAATAAAATATATTCTTAATTTCATGTCAAAACAAATTATTTTTAAAAATAAACGAATTAAAATAGAAAAAATACTGTGGAAGTCGAATAATAAATTTAAACTCCATAAATCTCAAATTCAAATTCTTAAAATTCAAATTTTAATTCAATTTTCTATTAAGTGAGGGTGTTGGAAGCAAATAATAGCTTCAAATTTCTGATGGCATTACCCTACTACAAGTTTCTGATGACAAATTAAACTTAGAATTTTTTTGAAAATTAATTACTATTAAGTATGCTTTTGACCGTATGATTTGGGATTTTAATTTGAAATCAACATTTATTTATGAAATATGATAGAAGCTTTAATTTTATAATCACTGATATTAGCTGTTGCTTCATTTAATTTACGTCATTGATAGGTTCTCAAAATATTCAAATCAACATTTAGTAATAATCAGAATATTCCGTCAATCCTTTAGGATTAAGAAATATAAGCTAGCATTCATTAAAGAAAGTTACATAAATATTTTTAAAATTATTATACCAATTAAATAAAAGAATTTATAAGCAGGGGCAGAGCTATAGTGTTAAATGGGGGTTCGAACGAACCCACTAATTTTTATGTAGACCCTATATACATACTAAAAAATCATGTACAAATATTATGTAAATACTGTGTGCCAACCCACATCAAACTAAGGTGGGTGGTGCAGTGGTAAGCGCGCATGCAGCTCTGATTGCTTTTGATGGGGATTTGAGTCCCACCAACAACTATTCTATTTTTTATAGGGAAAATGCATAAGTATCCCCAGCCTATGACCAAAATCCCTGAGACACACCTAATCTTTACTAAGGTCTTATTACCTCCCGAACTTATTTTATTTATAATTTTATACCCCTTTTCGGCCTACGTGGCACTATCCTTGAAAAAATTGTCAACACGCGCTGGACCCACAAGATAGTGCCACATAGGCCGAAAAGGGGTAGAAAATTATATATAAAATATGTTCGGGGGGGGGGGG
>JAJOOO010002190.1:0-38506 GCA_029582685.1 Solanum piurae
GTTTATGTACTATGAATTTGTGTCTATCGAGATGCATATGCCCTAAAAAAACTATATACTTTCAAACCGAAATAACCAAAAAAATTGAACCAAACCGACGGTTATTTTTTTGATTTGGTTTGGTTTGATTTTAGAAATTTAAAAACCGATTAATTATGGTTTGGATTTGGTTTTAACCAATAACCGATCCAAACCGAACCATGAACACCCCTAATTGGCCCAAACAACCATTTGGGCTGGACTGGATTTCAGCCCAAAAGAGTAGCTCTGGCCCAAATATTTGTCAATCACAACCGTCCAAATATATTTCTTAGTAGCCGTCGGATCTAGGGCAAATTCCCGATTAGGGTTTTTAAGTTTGATATCTCAAGTTCTCTATTCCCTCTTCCGTCAGAGCCTCAACCTAGAGAGAGAGAGAGAGAGAGAGAGAGTGAGAGAGAGATAGAGAGGTTCCAAAGATGGTGCAGAGACTCACTTACCGGAAGCGCCACAGCTATGCCACCAAATCCAACCAGCACCGCGTCGTCAAAACTCCTGGTACAAACAACCATATCTTTTCTGTAGTTCGATTTGTGCTTATTCATTCAATTTTAAGTATAAATTAGTATTTCTATGATATGGATTGAATAGATCAGAATGCATGTAGACGATCGATAGAGATCTTAGCTTGTTTGGGATTTAGTCGTGGTTGATGTAATGATTGATTGATTGATATACAGGTGGGAAGTTGATTTATCAGACTACCAAGAAGAGGGCTAATGGTCCCAAGTGCCCTGTCACTGGAAAGAGGATTCAGGGGGTAATGTTCTCTTTCTTTGTTTGCATTTCGTGATTCAAATGCCTGACCTTAATATTTGATATTTAGATCAAAACTTTGAATGTTTTCTGTTGCCAGAGCTGTGCTTTGCTTTAAGGTGTTGATCCCCTCTAGTAATAGAATTGTATACTGCTGCATTTTGTTCACACACGTTTTTTGTGCTATCTCACATGATTATGTATTCTCAGCAGCAATCATTAGACCACCCTTATCCTAAATGTGGAGCTTCATTTAACAATTTGTGTTAGGATTTAGTGTTGTTTCTGATGTATCATGTATTCAATTGGATTTTGTTGTCTGAAATCTCAGTTGTGTATATGTTGAATCCCTTTTGTTAGAATAGATTTTGGTTGATTAGTTATAATCAATATGTTATTTTTCATTTTTGAGAGTAGTTGTTTGATTTCGTTGGGCAGTTTCCAACTTAGATTGAAACTTAAAACATTTCTTCTGTTGTAGTATGCACATGAATGTTCAATCTAGGTGTGTTTCACTTTTTCCACTATCAAGATAGTACAGGCTTAGTTGCTCAATTCCATTGTTGTTATTCCCCTAAATGAGGTAGCTTTTTGCTCCTTCAAATTAAGCCACCATATTAGGTAGAAATATGGTGTCATCATGTAATTCTAATATGTCTTAAGGAATTACAAATGTTCTATCCTTGATCCATAAATAAGGTTGCTATTCTTTTGTCTAGAATTAAAGTAGACGATTGCTAGATCCATCAGCAGGGCCTTAATATTTAAACTTTATCACTTGACTAGTGCCGACTTCGGCTTTTCTGCTGGCTTCTCTTCATAAATAGTTGTATGTGATGTTGGGTACTGCCTTAAACACGTCTTAGCATTGCTTGCCAATGGATCTAATACCCGTTCTCCTTTTCGTGTGATGTTTAAAATCTTATGTTGTGGTAGTTAATTATTCAAGCATTTGTAGCAATTTTTAATCTTCAAGCTTTGCTGTCTTGCAGATTCCTCACCTGAGACCAGCTGAGTATAAGAGGTCCAGGTTGTCTAGGAACAGGAGGACTGTGAACCGTGCCTATGGTGGAGTATTGTCTGGAGGAGCAGTGAGGGAGAGGTTTGTTCTCTTAAATGCTTGTTGGCTTGTCCATGTCTGTTATATGTGTCACTCATTTTCTTTTGTATTGAACTTAAATAATTGAGTAATGCTTGGTTTGCAGGATTGTCCGAGCTTTCTTGGTGGAAGAGCAAAAAATTGTTAAGAAGGTTTTGAAGATCCAAAAAGCCAAAGAAAAGTTGGCATCTAAGAGTTAAGCAGAGAGTTTAGAGGAGCTTTCTTTTTATGTTTTGGTGAAATTTTGACATTCAAGTGTTTACTAGTTTTGTGCTACAAATTGACCTTATTGCTACAACAATTTAAGTCAGTTTTTTTGCTTTAGTTGATTATATTTTGTCTCCATTGCCCTTCTATATAAGTTTGAGTTGTTTGTCCAGTCTTAATTTTACCCCCATATATCATACACAGGATGAATGTACTAAAATGTTTGTGGTTGGTCCTCAATCATTGATTGATGAAGGTCTGTCTCATGTTTGTTATTTTATTACTCATGGAGTTCACTAGGATCACTATATTCAAATACTGTTACCATTTAAAAAAGGATCACTATACACACATTGCTTGTAACAGAGATATAAGTGAATCTTAAATTGACGAAGTGCACTTTTAATCTTTATTCCAGCTCCTCCAATCTAACTTGCATTTCCTCATATGTTTTCTCTTGGGCTTCACTCTGCGAAAGAAATCATATGAGGAAGTGCAAGAGAGATAAAGAGGTGCATATACTAATTTCAAGGGTGGCCAAAATTTTGGTTTGTACAAACTACAATCCGAATAATCTCGCATAAGGTTCAATTTTTTTAATTTCAGTTTTAGATTATCGGTTTGGATATGAGGATATAAGTATAGTAATTTGTACTGCATAAAGTATAAATACAAGAAAGAGCAAAGAATTTCCATGCCATATATAACAAATTATCACCAATAAGTGCAGGGAACTTCTGTTTTGTTATAAAAATTCAACCATGGGTGCTAGGTATAATTAATCTAATATTCCTATTCCAGGAGACTCGTTTTTCTTTTATTTATTTATGTATTTTTTAACTATATAAATTTTACTTGAAAAATTCAAATAATCATATTTGAATTCATACAAACAAAAAATAAATAAACAATTGGATACTTTTACTCCAATAAATAATTTTTTACAGTATCAACTATCAGGTTAAACAAACATTCATAGTAAATAACGTTATATAACAAATTAATTGAAATACACTATACATAGTGTAAAAAAATTAATTTAATTAGTTGAGACTTAATAGGAATCCCTAGTTCGCGGGAAATTTGGTTTGTTCTTGTTGTTTAAAGCGTAATAATCGATAGAGCAATTAGTAAACGGTCAATACCAACAACATTCACTCCTCATCGTTGAAATAGTCGGATTTGGTTTTGTTCCATTCTCCCAAACTGCATTGGAATCCGTGCTAAAACAACTAATTAGTGTAATTTGTTCCACTTTAGGTCTTAACCAAAACAAACAACACCCCATTATATCCATTCTTCACGCAAACAATGATTTGATCTAATCGGAACTAACTGCAACATTGCTGCTTTTCTGATATCCAGTAAGATTTCTCTTTACACAAATATTGCATTTAAATTTGGATCATAGACCCTGTGTGAACACGGGATGCTTAGTGCATCAGACTGCCCTATATAAGTGTTAGAACTTTGATGACCATGTACTGAGTGAATTACTAAATGCTTGTTGTTTCTTGTACGGGATTATGCTTCCCTAGTAGTTTTTCAAGATCAATTTGTGTATTATTAATTTTCAAAACCTTCGAGTTATATGCTTTTGTTTGATGTGATTATTGTTGTCTAAGAGTTAAGTAACACATCATTAATGATTTTTTCCTTTTGAGTATAGTTCATTGAGAATCATTTTATAAGCTTCAATGTTGCTTCCAATTAAGTAGTCTGAAACGTGAAGTTTCAATTCCAGGTTGATCATGGCAACAAAAGGAAATCCAGGGGATAACAGAAGTAAAAGCTCTTTACCATCATTACTTATCGTAGCTGCACTTTGTTGTTTCTTCTATGTTCTTGGAGTGTGGCAAAGAAGTGGTTTTGGGAAGGGAGACAGCATAGCACTTGAGATAACAAAGAAGGCAGAGGACTGCGGTATCCTTCCTAATTTGGAGTATGAAACTCACCATGGGAATCAAAGCACCTCATTCGATGATCCCAAGCAAGATGTCAAGGAGATTGAACCATGTGGCGAGCAATACATTGATTATACACCATGTCATGATCAAATGCGAGCAATGACATTTCCTCGAGAAAATATGAACTATAGGGAGAGACACTGTCCTCCAGATGAAGAGAAGCTGCATTGTCTCATTCCAGCCCCAAAAGGATACGTGACTCCTTTTTCATGGCCAAAGAGTCGTGACTATGTACCTTTTGCGAATGCACCACATAAGAGCTTAACAGTTGAGAAGGCAGTGCAAAATTGGGTTCAATATGAAGGAAATGTATTTAGATTTCCAGGTGGTGGAACACAGTTCCCCAATGGGGCAGATGCATATATTGATCAACTTGCTTCTGTTATACCGATTGAAAATGGTACTGTACGAACTGCATTGGATACCGGATGTGGGGTGAGTCAAAGCTTTCTACAATATTCTCCATTGCTTTATCTGTCTAGTAGTTTTACTCCTTCTGAATGATAACCTTACTAGTTAGAGTTCATGACGATGAATGGTACTTTCTACAATTTTGCATTAATTCCTTGGTTCTCCAAAGTGGTGTTTGATTGCATAGTAGTTTTAATTTGAATGTTTGTGTATGATTTGTGATATCATAGGTTGCAAGTTGGGGTGCATACCTTTTCAAGAAGAATGTTCTAACCATGTCCTTCGCACCCAGAGACTCGCATGAAGCTCAAGTTCAATTTGCTTTGGAAAGAGGTGTTCCAGCAGTTATTGGTGTACTTGGAACCATAAAATTGCCATATCCATCTAGAGCTTTTGATATGGCGCATTGTTCACGTTGTTTGATTCCTTGGGGTGCAAATGGTAAGGATCTGTAGTTTTTGGAGTTTTTTGTTCACTTGCAACTGTTAGCTCCTTCTCTTGCAATAGTTGTTGAAAAGCAGGATAACATAACTGGCTTACTGCTCCTTCCATCCTCTACTAATCTTTATAAAAATCATCACAAATTTTGACCAAAGTTGCCTTATGCTTATGATATTCTCCTTATTAAACAGTACACATTTTAATTCTCATTTTGTTAATGTACCAAGTTGAATGAGCAAATTCAATGTGGAGTGTCTGCACCGGTATAGAGTTAGTACACAAATGCTGTTTCTGTTTGTTCGTTTGTTTCCTAACAAAATTCTACTTTCTTAACAGATGGTTTGTACATGACGGAGGTAGACCGAGTGCTCAGACCAGGGGGCTACTGGGTACTTTCAGGTCCTCCCATCAATTGGCGGGTTAACTATCAAGCGTGGCAACGCCCCAAAGAAGAACTGGAGGAGGAACAGAGAAAGATTGAAGAAATGGCTGAACTTCTCTGCTGGGAAAAGAAGCATGAGAAAGGTGAGATTGCCATATGGAGAAAAAGAGTAAACAATGAGTACTGCAGGGAACGTGATTCTCGTGTAACTCCATGTGAATCCTCGAATGCAGCAAATGTTTGGTAAATTCTTGCACCTAATAATCTGTTATCTAATCAAGATTTCCGAATTTCAAATAGCCATAGTGAAGGAGATTGTCTTCTTTCTTCCTTCTTGTTCAGTCAATGCATAAATAAAGTTTCAAGTACTTGCTTTGTAATTCTAGTTACTTCAATTCATAGAATATTTTGAGTTATGCAGCAATTTGATTACACACATTTATGTGAATGTTGCTTCTTGCTGCCATGTTCTGGTCTTATCTATTGACAAGCATGTTGAATACTACCTGGACTTGCTCATTATGGCTTGAATGTTAAAAAACAACAAGGCCTCAGTCCCAAATAAGTTTCGGCTAAGTGAATCCTCACTGATCTTGTTACTCCATTAAAACTCATCTTATGCCAATATTTATGCATGGTCTGAATGTTCCATGCCAAACAATAATTTGATGTTCCCGTTTCAGTAACTGTGAAGTATTAATTAGTGAATACTGTTGAAACCACAAAGACAATCCGGAGAATGATTGTTCTATGAACAACATAAAATTCTTTATAACATTGAATTGCACAACATTCATCCACCAACATTTTAAGGTTTATATGGTCCCTTTGAGTAATGATATTTGTTCATTTGAATAAGTTGATTGCCTTCATTACTTTATACTAAACCAATATCCTGGGGCTTCAGGTATAAGAAGATGGAGGCATGCGTAACTCCTTATCCTGAAACAACTAATTCAGATGAAGTTGCGGGTGGGGGACTTAAGCCGTTTCCAGAGAGACTTAATACTGTTCCTCCGAGAATAGCAAGTGGATCTGTTCCTGGATTATCTGTTGATTCATTCAAGGAGGACAACAAGTTATGGAAAAAACATGTGAATTCTTATAAGAGAGTTAATAAGATCCTCGACAGTGGGAGGTATCGAAATATAATGGATATGAATGCTGGCCTTGGAAGTTTTGCTGCAGCACTTGAATCACCCAAGTTATGGGTCATGAATGTTGTGCCAACTATAGCTGAGCAGGACACTCTTGGAGTTGTATATGAACGGGGCTTGATCGGCATATATCATGACTGGTAAACTTTCTGAAACTATCTTTTTCATTGGACTCTAGCATCACTCCTACCTATTCTTTTCTTCTCTTATTGATGATGGACTGTAGAAAATGAACATGTGAAAAGTCTGATAATTCATTCTGAATTGCATATGAAAGATCTAGCAAAGCTTAAAGTATTTAGTTCCATCAGTAACTTTTCAATGCAAAACTAGTTCGGTTTGGATGTATGAATCCTGTACTACGCTCTTTCATTCCAACACTGATAAATAATTTGGCCTTCATAGCAAATTCGGGGTCCTCTAAAGCTGGATTTCAAGTAATATCAAATCATTTCTCCTACATTCGAATACATTGTTTCCCTCCATATAATGTTGGTAACCTAAGTTTTGAATTTTAATATAGAGATTCTATATCACATCTTGAATTTTGTGATTGCTAAAATTGCAACTTTATGCACTGACCCTTCTCTTCCCTCATATGATTTGAATTTACTATCTTTCTGATGATGAAGTTTCTTATTTCATCTTCTTTCCAAATTTCATTTAGGTGTGAAGCCTTCTCTACGTATCCTCGGACATATGACCTTATTCATGCAAATAGAGTTTTCAGCTTATACAAAGACAAGTAAGTTCTATTTACTAATTCATACATATGAAATATCTATATAGAAGGGAGATGATTGCCATATATTTTTGTTCCCTCTTTGAATCTAAGTCAATATCCACTCGGTATTTGTCACTGCTATTAGTTTCAGCGATGATAACAATAAGGAACGCCTAACCAATATGTGCTCCAAGTTAGATCTTATTAAAGTTGCTAATTGTGCCATATGTCAATGCAGATGTAGTGCTGAAGACATTCTGCTTGAGATGGATAGGATTCTTCGACCAGAAGGTGCAGTCATATTGCGAGACCATGTAGATGTCCTCACCCAGGTGAAAAGAATTGCAACTGGTATGAGGTGGAACATAAAAATGGTGGATCATGAGGATGGTCCTCTGATCCCTGAAAAGGTGCTATTTGCTGTCAGAAAATATTGGGTTGTAGGTGATAACAACTCAACTGTCTCAGATTGAATAGCATCGTTTAGGCAGATAATCGTAGGGCAGTCAATGCTGCAGTATTTGGTTCACTGGTGCCAGAGATATTATTCTTTCACCACTGGAGTTCAGAACTGATGAATGAAGCAGAGAACTCTGATAATTCTCATGGTAACCATTTTTCATTTTCCATTTTTGGCGGTTGCAGAGCAGAAATATGAGTAGGTTATCATGGCTAGTTTATTTTCGTATAGCGCTTTCTTCCTATCTTTGTTTATTATCATTTTAACACTATTGCAATTAATCTTTAGTTCATTCACAGTTGTACCATATCTTTACCAGCATTTTTTCTGTAATTCCAGCAGAGTAAATTGAGTTCTTATGGTAAAAGATCTAATCTCTTTTGATGTTATCGACTATTTTAAACTTTTTGTGCTTTCATCTTTCGTTTATTGATGACAAGACTAGAAATGGACCAAATGCAATTTTAGACTATGTTGCTCAGATTCTCCAAAAATGTTGTTGCACTGGTGTCGGATCCTCCAACAGTACACTACTTTTGGAGGATCCTACATGCACCCGTCAACATTTTTGAAGAGTCCTGAACAACATAGATGTTAGAGGTAACAGAACAAAAAAGCACATGAGATTTATTCAATCAAATTCTTACTGTGGCTGGCTAGAGGGAGCCTTGATGCAATGGTAAAGTCTACCATCGTGTGATCAATAGGTCATGGGATCAAAGCTGTATTAACATTAGTGCAGAAAATTGTACAACTTATTGAGGGTTCAAAATCTGGTAAAGGAATACAGATGCAAGCACCTTCTTCCATTTTTTGTTGCTGTACTTTGTAAGCCAACTTGGCATATGTTTAACATAACAGCCAAAAGATAACACTCAGCTTGTAATCTTGATACAACCAAAGAGCAGCCAAATGATTGAATTACCTAAATCATGGAAGTAGTTGTTAGTGTAATGAAATGGAATTTCAATGCGTCAGAATTCATTATGATGTGAATACTGGTGTCCTACTTTTGGGGCTCACTTGAATGAGTGGTGTAACTTTATTTTTGTTTTTCTGAGTTTTCTTTTGGAGCCACTTCTTTTTCTGCCACCAATTCCTAGACCCCGTTAGCATTTATTACATATTTTACATGGATTTATATCCATATTTTCTTATTGATATGGAAGATCTTATCATTAGTCAAAAAACATCGTAGTTACTGTAAAATCACTATTACATGTCATGTGAGAATTGGAAAGAAGTGACAAGACTGTCAAATATTATGCTTCTCAAAACATGTAGGATCCACCATCTTAAAGTTATACAAGTTACAACCCCATAGGTTCCAAGAAAGAGCCAATTATAAAGGGCTGCTTGTAAAGAAACCAACTGAAAAAAAGAAAGCTTCTCTCATCTATAGTTTTCAAAGTCTATAAACTCCTTCCTATATTATAGGTTGAGCTTTCTAATCTCTGTTGTCTTCCATCTCTTGTTTGTTGGTAAACTGTTTTTTTCTGAGTTTTGTTCTGTCCCTTCCTGTCTCAAAGCTTGTCATACAACTCTTCCAGTGTAAAGATATTAACTGATAAAGCTCCTCCCAGAAATCGTTGCTTCTGGATCAAACTCTCTTCAAAATTTTCATCAAACAACAGAAACCTGAAGCATTTTGTCTCCATGGAAGCCAATAATAATGTAACCAGCCTTCGCGTAGCATCATTTTCTTGTTACCTTAGCAACCCTAATGATCAGAGCTTTTTACATAAACTAGGAGGGTCTTATGAAGAGCCTTATCCTGCTGTTGTTTTACCACCTGAGAACCCCTTTTCTGTAAGAGCTACTAAGGCACTTAATAGTGAGCCATCCTCAAATAACACTCGAGATAACCTTGCCAATCTTCGCGTTGAGTCTTTCTCTTCTTATCTCAAGACTGAAGAAGACAACTTCGCATTTAAGACCTCAGGTGCTGCTCCTGTTCAAGATCATACTATTGCATTTGTTTTTCCTCAGCAAACTTTGGTTAGCACTCAGAAACACAAAGAAAGAACCAAGTTGAAAGACGGGGAACTAAGCATATTTGGAGCTGACAAGTATTTCAACAAGAAACTGGAATATGGAGCTGTCCCTACATCTGTGGTGAAGTATGGCGGGCAGACGAACAACGGGATGGTGGATCTGCCCCACCTGAAACCCAATTCCCGGACAGGAACTCCAAGCATTTATTCAGAAGCAAGCAGTTTTAACAGTCAAAGTGCACTGATACAAAATCTTCCAAGAAATAGATATCAAACAAACCAGAAGAAGTCGACAGGAAGGAGGTTTTTTGCCAGCTTTGGTTGCCCCGGACCTTGTTCAGGAAAAAAAGCAGTCCGTGTGGATCAAAGCTTGGAACCTGGACTTCCCCAACCAGGATCAAAACATTCAACAGGTCATTTTGCACTAAGTTCTGACACGGCTACTGTGGACGAGAAGTTGAGAGTAGTCAAAAAACACTTGGATGATCAAGATCAAACCATAGAAGAACAAAGAAAATCAATAGAAGTGTTTGGCTCCGGAAAAATGAGAAAAGGAGACATAGCAGTAAATTTAGAAAGGAAACTCTCCATGTTAACTTGGGACGCCATTCCTAAAGCCCAAAACCTCCCTAGTACAACCATCGGAAGCAGTACAGTTTGCGATGACATGGCTAGTGATGCTAGCTCTGATTTATTCGAAATTGAGAATATATCTAGCAGTGGATATGGACTCATGAATTCACAAACTAGCGATTATGTTCCTGGCTGCATGTCTCCAACAACTCAGTATGCACCAAGTGAGGCCAGTATCGAGTGGAGTGTTATCACAGACAGTGCTGCTGGTTACTCATCAGTTATCTCAGATTATGATGCAAAGAGAATTAGCATTAGTGGTAATGCAATTCCAAGAAATGCAGCATGTACAAACACCAAAACCAATAAGAATGCAGTCAGCAAAGAAGATCAAAAAGCCCGGTCAGGCGGGCTTTTAGGTTGCAAGAGTCACAAAGCAGCAAGTGTGGTTGAAACTGTATACAAGACTGGTGAAAATACAAAACATCACCAGCGCGGTTAATCGAGATGATTAGCCCCTAATTAATCAGTATTTTCTTGTTAAATAAGAGTGTTGAAATAAATTCAGTTTGAATTTTAGGAGTTTGTACTTTGTAATATCTTTAGTAATGAATTTGTATTTTTCTTGTCTCTCTTGAGAATATATTAGTTTTATTATTTTAGCTAATTTGTCTTCCACTTAACTGCTATGCACCTACTACTAATTATCTTGTTATCAAACAAAGCTTTATATCATGACATATCTTTTTTTGCCTAGAAAAGACACAGCAGCCTCAATACAAGAAAGTAAAGAAGTATTTCAGTGAGAGGCAACAAAGGCCCAGTTTAGAGTATATTTTAAAAAAAAATTGTCACCTGAGGCCACCCTTGTCTAAAGAAAAAAGGTATCTTGGTTGTTTATTTTTTCCTTTTCTTGTGTGTTCACCTGATACTATAGTTGGTACATCCAATTTGATCATCTAATGCAACTAAAGCTACTTTTTCTAGACAGGTTTGCCTTACTTAAGACGAGCAGAGGCGGAGCCACCTTTGTCCAAGGGGTGCCAAACTGGTGTCAATTGACAAATTACACGGTGTAGATAGGTACTATTTTGTTATTATGCATATTTACTAATGAAAAACCTGACTCCACCACTACGTACCAGTAAGTAAATCCAAATCCAATAGTTGTCATGCACCAATGTGAAAAGACTTCTTCCCTACCTAAACAGAATCTTACTTCAAACTGAGATACACCTCTGAACTTTTAATTGATGTCCCCAAATGATGCTTTCTCTTTTCTTTTTTCCTACTAGCAAACTTTTGATCTTTAAGAGGCTTAAGACTTTGCAATTCTGTACTTGTCTCAGTGACCAACCCCTTATGACATCTAGCTCAGCCTCTGCCTATATTATACGATATATATATATACGTGACAAGTAATAACTATTTAGTGGAATAGTCAAAGTGCATCCAAGTTGATCCAATCACCACCGTTATCAAGTCCATCTAACTATATAAATTTGTCCCTGAATTTTTTGTGTTTCAAAAAACATACATAAAAATGGACAATCCCATTATGTTTCTAACTAAATATTGGTTGTAGCTAGTAGTTGAATAAAAAGGACTGTCACAAACAATAACCATATTAGACAAAACAAGTACAAAAGTTAAGCGTTGACACATACCATGTTGAGACATTAAACTAAAAAGTTTAAGAGTTTCAATTGTTCTATTTATAAAACACAATTCCTTAGGTTCTCGACAGGAATCACGTGTTCAATCAGTTGAGGAATCCAAAAAACTGTTGAAGCAAGTGAGTTTTGATATTTTAAAGTAGAATTTTATTAGTATATGGATTAATGTGGAATATGAGTTTTTGATAATTTGGAGGACTAAAAGGGAATGACAAAACCACATGTAGCCTAAATGTGTTGGGTACCAACATTCAATTTTGTACCCATCCAACAACTAAGATGGGGTTGTCTTAGTTCTCTTCTCTCACTTTCACCCAAACAATCCTTTAGGCTAAAAATCTGGTGAGGAATAAACCAAACAAGGGGATACTTGTGTTTGATGTGCTATAACAAAAATTCATGTTGGGTATTTGATAAGCAAAAAGGAATTATATACAAAGGGGTAGAAATACTCTTAATGATTTTGTCGAAAATGTACATGAGTAGCATCAAGCATGTTATTAATAATGCTTTTAGGCTAGCTAGAGCGTAACCAACAAATTTGGCGCATGACGAGAAGGGAGATGACATGACACATTCACACATTTGACTCCTGTCAGGCTTCTGAAGAAGGGGTGAACATGATATGTTAGGGGAACCACACTTCGAAAATTAATTCAAGAGACGGAGTTAGAATTTAAAGTTTGTGGATTTGAAATTTTAATTTAAAGTTACTGGGTCTGATCGAACCCCTAACTCTACATTAGCTCCGCCTCTGGTTGAATATGTAGAAGAGGAAAATGAAGAGCTTTATAAGGAGTAACATAAGTTCTCATGATACACACATTTGAACTTGATCATGGCGTAGCCTAGAGAAACTTTAGTGAGGACTCTGAGTCCCTAAGGGGTTGTATGTGATGCTCACGAGGGTGTGCAAGTCACACTTAAGGACTAATTAAGAGGCTTCTAGGTTGACAAGTTTATGAAAAAGAGGTGTACACGATCCATTAATTTGGTGAATCACATCGGAATAAGAGAGGAAAGTGAGTTTTATAAGACATAACACAAGTTCATACATGATTTGCACGATCTAATATGACTCAGGCTAGAAAAAAGAAACTATTATTGATGATGGAGAAGCTAAGGTAACTACCATATGGAGCCATGTGGTTTATTGTCAACAAAGTTATAAAGAAGATGGCGAAAGCGCTAGGCTGTAATTGCATGAAGAAGACATCAAACTAAAATATTTATTCTCAAAAGATTGTCACGATGCTTTTCCTGCAACTACTTGGATTTGCTCTAGGTGTCAAATAGTGTATAGCATTGATGATAATCTGGCCAATAGTACTAGGCACACCTATGCGTGTAAAGGCGGTTTCAGAGATGGAGTCAAAATTTAAAATTTAATAATTAAATTAACTATCAAATTAATATTTATAATAATGTGTGAATAAAAACGGTAAGTTTGGCGTGAACCCACATGTTATCATGTAGATCAACCCTGAGTGCCCTAGCACTAAAGAATTGAGGGTGGAAATGATTTCTATTCATATCGGTAGCAATAGGGGTGTCAAATGAGCGAATTTGAATGAAATTGAACAAGTTAAAATTGACTGAGCTAATAAATGAGTTTGGCCTAAATCAGTCCAAAAATTACTTGGGTTGAAATGGAATGGGCTTAAAATGGGTTGAGTCATGACTAGTCCAATTTGACCCAATTTTAATTTTTCAAATGGTCCACATTCAGGTCCACCCTTTAGATCTGACTCACAACCCCGACCCCTGCTCAATCCATGACCTAAGACCTAACCTTGATCAGATCCTTACTCGAAGACCAAGACACGAGCCTCAACCCTAGACCTCGACCCAACACTCGAGACACTAGTCATATGACCCTACCATGACCCGAGACTCACACTACAAGAAAATGGTGAATTACATGGGGATTTTCCTGGGGATTAGTATGAAAATTTGCAGGAAAATAAGTTTCATGCGGATTTTCATACTAATCCCTAGGAAAATCTCCATGTAATTCACATTTTTCCTGTAGTGTCAAAATCCGACCCTGACCCAGGCCTCATGCCTTGACTTTGACCCAAAATTCGAGACAAGAGCCTAACTCAAGACACGGCCTTGATATGAGACTCTAGACCCGACTTTGACTCAGTACTAAAGACCCAACCCCGACCCAGAATTCAAAACTTGACCTTGATCCTAAACCCAACCCCAACCAGAGATCTTATCCTGACTCGGTATCCAAGACTCCACTTTGACTTAAAACTCAAGACCCGACCCAAACCCCCGATTTTGACCCAAAAAACGAGACCCAAACCTCGACCTGGATTTGGGACCTGACCTCGACTTGGGACCAAAGTACTGGGACCCAAATCCCGACCCATTAAAAGAATCAAAGTAAATCTCAACAATAAATCCAAATTAAAGTAAATCTTAAAAATATAATATACCATAATTGTTCTAATATTGAGCTAAACTGAAGATCACTTCCAAAATGAATTATGTTAGGGTGAGCTAAAATTAGCCTAATATGAAATTATCTTATACCCAATCGTTAAAATATTGGGCGGTTTAGACGGCCATCACATTTTGGGCCATATAACAGCTCTACTGTAGCATTAATGAATTTGTAGGCCTACTATGGGAATGTTTTGCACAAAAAGGACCATTAGAAGTTGGATATCAATGTCGTAGTTAAGGTTTGAGGATGACTGACATAAGAGTCGATTTCGATAACGTATGCTTTAAATGTATCGCTTTGTCGTTCACTATTTCACTTTTTATTTTAATTAAATAAATCGATATAGAGTTTAACTAAAATGTAGCACAGATTCTTTTTATTTTTTTAAAAAAGATTATTAGGTTAAAATTACCTACAATGGTAACCTAAGTAAATAAGTAACTTGATATAACAAGAGAGTGCATATATACAAAATTAAACCAAGAAATTAGTGATATGTGGCGTGACCATATATAAAATGGTTAAAATTATGGCATGTTGAATATTCAACTATCTTTAGAGAAAATTAAATGCTACTATGCTATAGTTTATCTCCGTCAATAATTAATTGTAAGCATCCTTATCAAAAAAGATAAGATAAGATTTTATTTTATCCTCTTTCAATACTATTCTTCAAAGGGAAAATTATATATAATAGCAAACTATTAATTCAAATTAAATGCTATAAATATAGTTTGATTTAATTGTACCCCATAGCAAATTGTTGCTATTTCACCTCTCTCCTGGTGAATCTCGCTCGCCACTCTCGTTCTCTCCCTCGCCTCTCTCATTTTTTATATAAACCCAAGTGTATAAAGTGCGTTTGTGTTTGTATAAAGCGAGAGAAAATTGTATATACACATATATTTTCGTTCCCCTCTCTCCCCTCTCCCAGATCTCGCTCGCCACTCTCCCAGATCTCGCTCGCTCACTTGCTTCTCTCACTTTATACAAAAACGCAAATGTATAAAATGCGTGAAAATTGTATATATACATATATTTTCGTTCCCCTTTCTCCCCTCTCCCAGATCTCGCTCGCTCACTTGCCTCTCTCACTTTATACAATTGATCTTTTTGTATATGTATACCAAAGAAGATTATACAACTGCTTTCTTTTGTATATGTATAGCGAAATATACATATTTATGTTTGCTATGGAACGCAATTATACAAACTTTGTTATAACATACAAATATAAATTTTGTGTTTGCTATATGTGAAAGTTGTTCTTCTTCAAAACATCATCAAAAAGGACTTAAGCCTTTGGGCGTTAAATTCCTTAGCCAGTCAAGCCCAAAGAGAAAAGATTGTTGGGCCAAATTCTGCCAAGTGAAATGAATTTTGCTCGTCTCTATTTTAATCAAGGGAAAATGATTGATATACTCCTCAATTTTATCGTTTAAAATTGATATATAAAAATAATTCACGTTATAAAAGTAGTTCACATTTATAGCTGATATTCCCTTCAACTTTTTCTTATTATTAATTTAAGCACAAAAAACAGCAAATACACAAAGAAGCAAGGAATTTCTCACATTAAATTTGAGATTTATTATATCATACTAACCTATTTATTATATTTCGACTTAAAAATAAAAAGAAAAAATTACCTTTTTAATATTAGAGTCAATTCTGCAGTAGTACTAATTTTTAACTATAGTAATAATAATAATAATTCCACTTATATATTGTCACACAGTAGACGTGTCAAAGTCACAGCTTATGACAAAAAGCACAAGTGCTTAAGTGTCATTTACTTATTGGGTATGAAAAACCCTAAAACCCTTAATATATTGTGTCTCAAAGAGACAGGTTATTGCCGTTTAGGGTTTAAGCAAAATCAAGAAAAAGCAGTTAAGCAGCCCTGTTCCTCAGCTGCTGTGTGTTTGGCAAAAGGCAAAAAATAATGGTGGTTGACAAAGGCAAGAAGCAGAAAGTGGAAGAGGAAAACTACATTGATGAAAAGCTCATTTTTTCCATTGAAAAATTGCAAGAAATACAAGACGACCTTGATAAGGTAAATTCTATCTTCCTTAGTTTCAAACAATAAATCCTGGAAATATTTACCTAATTTGAGTCCTTTTCATTCCAATACTTGGTAATTTTTATTTTTTTGACAAGGATTTATCTAAAACTAGAAATTCCTTTAAGTAAAGATTCAATTTTTATTGTATAGAATTAGGTAGGAGCTAAGTTTAGTTAATTATTGCTCGGAGGTGGATCCAGGATTTGAAGTTTAGGGGGTTCCCAGTGATCTCAAATAAATTAGTAGTATAAGGTATCCAAGAGGATTCGAGTAAATTAGGGGGCGGCTTAGATTAGCAGCTTCAATTTCTGCCGCTGAACCAAGCACTTGATTTGCTAGTGGTCAAATATTTCTTATATAGTTAATGTCTACGCAAAAGTCACTGGGTTCCCGGAAGCCCCACTCTACCCCTGCATCCGTCCCTGTTCTAGCTAGGTAGTGCGTTGAACAGTTAATCTCAATGCAGAGCAGGTTGTCCGAATGGAAAGTCTTTCTTTTTCTTCTTTGGGTGGTGGCTGGGTGTGGGGTTCTTGAAATATGCTGTTTATAAAATGTGCCAGAATATTGCTGATGGATATAGAAGGTCGGTGTAGCTGACTCTATGATCGACTAATCATTCTATGATGAAAATAGAATAACTGCCAATTTTTTGTTATTTTGGGGACATAGTTGTTCCGATGATCGTCTATGTCTTTAATTTAATTTGTTGCAGCTTGGCACTCCTTAATTACCCCTTTTCCATTGTTAAGATTGAGTAAGCTTTTAAAGCATCGAACATCCTTGTATGTATTCTAACATTGCTCAAAATGTTGTCTGGTTTGTCCATGTATCTGACATGAGAATATGGTTCCTTGTTTTTAGTGTGGACATAAACTGGATATCACTGGCAGTGTTGCAGTGTTCTAGCTTTTTCAGCTACACACTGAAAGCTTAATCACTCGGCAAACTATCAACTTTTACTGGTTCACAATAACTAACTTAGATCAATTTGCTAGAAGTTTTTCTTCTGCTGTTTAACTGTAAGATAAGATGGGATGCCCTTGGTTTTACATGTTAACCGATATATCAATTTTGCTGGCAGATCAATGAGAAAGCAAGCGAGGAAGTGTTGGAAATAGAACAGAAGTACAACAAGATCCGCAAGCCTGTTTATGATAAGCGAAATGATATCATTAACTCTATTTCTGACTTCTGGTTGACTGCTGTTAGTGGCCCCATCCTGATCCTTTTTTCTCTATATTCTGGATTTCTGAAGATTAGTTTAGCACTATAATTGATCTCATTTGCTTGCAGTTTTTGAGTCATCCTGTTCTTGGTGACCTTCTAACTGAAGAGGACCAAAAGGTTTGATTCTAATTTGTTACATATAAACTTCTGAAGCAAACCATTACTGTTTCTCTAATATTGACACCCGCTCAATTAGCAAAGAGTCTCTCATCTGATACACTGTCTAAGTACAGTTTGAATTGCTGCTTTCATTCTGATATGAATCTCATAATGTTACTGCCTTCTTTCTTGCTAGATTTTCAAATTCTTAAGTTCTATTGAAGTGGAAGACTCGAAAGATGTGAAATTTGGTTATTCAATCACGTTTGTGAGTTCACTACTCTCTTGATACTGAAATTAATTTAGCACATTAGACTCTTGTGTTTGCTGGGATGTAGAATGCTAATGACTCCTCGTCTTCCTCACAGAACTTTAAGTCCAATCCTTTTTTTGAAAATTCAAAGCTCTCAAAGACCTATACCTTTCTTGAAGATGGACCTACAAAAATCACAGCTACACCAATAAAATGGAAAGAAGGCAAGGTGAGTCGCCAATTCGCTACTTGACAAATGTTACACATCTTATGTTATCCGTTTCCTCTCACTATATATGTTGTTTGACTTTTGAAGGGGATTCCTAATGGTGTTGCTCAGGAGAAGAAAGGAAACAAGCGATCCCATGCTGAAGAGAGGTCAGCTTACAGATCTAGCATTTCTTAGGACTTTTAGTTTTTTGCAAGGCTATTAATTGTTTATAACAAGTCTGTCAACTTGCAACTGATATATTGTTGGAACCTTGGTTCGTACAAGAGAAAAGTAGGTTTGCTCACACATTAAACCAGGTTATGATCTCTACCTTAGGAATACAGATTCTTGTACAGCACATTTTTTCTTACTAAATCTCACCTATAACCGGCTCATTCTGATCTTTGAAATAACAAACCAACCTAATTGCCTGCTGCAATGTGTTTACTTCACTATAGAGTCAAGTGCGAAATATATTGGTCCATCCATCGCAAAAGGAAATGACAGGATTAAATATAATGATTCAAATCACTAATTTTGCATTGATTTCTGACATCCAATTTTTGAAATAAAAGTTACATATTCAGGAACTATATAAGAGTATGGCAAATAATAACTTTTTATAACTAAAAATATTAATAAATGTTTTGGAAAAATTCTTTCTCGAGAAAACCTATTTGAGATCCCAAATAGTAATAGTGTAAAATATGGCAGTTAATGCAGCCTTGTTGAAACTATTTTACAACTCTGTGCACTCACTAAGTTTTTTGTCTACAACATTCTGTGACTATCCTCATAAAGTCACAGTTACTTGGTAGTTGGTACTAAGTTGGTACAGACTCTGAACACATGCTCGATGCTGTCTTCTGCACTCTTAATTTTAGCTGTACTGCTAAGTGTCATATTCATGGTCATCCTTTCTCAGTTGCTTTTCGCTTGTTTTTCCATACAGCTTCTTCACCTGGTTCAGTGAAGTCAATAAAAAAGATGACAGCGATGATGATGAAAATGAGGTTCTGGAGATTCAGGATGAGGTAAAATCTAAATCTTCGGCAAATAATTAAGATTTTTGTTGCCCTTTTTTTTGGATGGGAGAAGGGGAGCGTAATTAGGTGTTTTGGTGCATAAAGTTTTTTGCATTTTCAAACTTGTACCTTTGTTTTCTGGTTTGCAGGTTGCTGAAATAATCAAGGATGATTTGTGGCCAAACCCTTTAACTTATTTTACCAATGTTAGTTCCATACTGCATCTCTTGTTTCCTTGATCTGTTAATCAAGATTTAGTCATGCACTTTAACTTGATAACATTATCTGAGATTTACTTTACCACAGGAGCCTGATGAAGAAGATTTTGAGGGTGATGAAGGCGGTGATGAGGTAAAGCAGCATTCTTGCTAATTGTTGTCATAACTTGTGCACATCATTTGCTATATATTAAGTCATACTTAGTCATCTGTGGCTCTAATATGTCCTCCTTTTGGGATTACATTTATTTCTTTCCTAGGCCCATGTGGTATGAGGGTGAAAGGGCACTATTGGAAAAAGTTTCTAGTTTCTAAGTGCAGCCTTAGTAACTTTAGTTGTAATTCAAGTGTTTGACCCTGCTTGGTTGTGGCCTTGGTTGATTTTGCTGTCGTTTAAGTCGATTTGTTGTCCTTGTGAGTTGAGTTGCTTTTGTTGACTTCAGAATTACATAGTGGTTACGTAGGTTAATGGTTTTCTTAAATACTAGGGATAATTTTGTTTTTATCCCCCCCCTTCACTATCACGTCAAGTAGAAAGAGTCTACTCAAGTTTGTAGGTAGTTTCTTCAAGAACTTTCCTTCTTTTATGTATGTCTAAAAGAAGCACACACTGTCGGCATTTGGTAGTATAATTGGTTAACAGTTTGAAATGTCCTTCCAAGTGACTGATAGGATTTTACTAAAATCTTAAGAGCTGCAACGCTGTATGAAATCCAATAAAACCTCGAACCTCCATTATAACTTTATGCAAGAAATATAGTTCTTTGTGTTTGTGGTGCTTCTGTTTTTTAGGTGTTTATCCTACATTTCCATCTTAGTTTTCATGGAAACTTTTTGCTGCTGTATTGTGGGTTAAACCAAAACTTCGTCTACCTTGCATTTTGATGAGAAGTTGGGTGGATATCAAGTCGGGTGTAATAGAAGGCGGAGTCGAGACATGTGAGGGAGAAAAGAGAAGGTATGGTGAAGGAAGTCTTAGATTGAAGCCTCAAAAAGATGCCATCTTTAAAAGCACATCATAAAGGGGAGTTAGAGGATTCTTCTATACTTGTAAATACATTTGTTTCAGAACCTTCTTGGTGCTATTCAATGAAAATATGTTAACTTAGTATAAAACAAATGCATAATATAAGGAAGAAGATGAAACCATAGCTTTTGGTTTTACCTTCCTGGAGGGTATTGGTTGGGTACTCTTCCTTTCAGAAGATCAAAGTTGTCTTTGTTTTTGAGAACAATAAAGTATCTATTCTGACAAAGAAATTGTGTTTATTTTCTTCCTTTCTTCCCCTTGGGCCTAGGGAGAGAGGTCCTTTTGGTGGAACCTCACTCTTTTTTGTTTAGGATAAGAAGAGGGAGCGGGTTTCTTACTGTTGTTTCACTTTCCTATCCGAAAAGAGGTAAAAGTAGAACATGTATGACTCCATGAAGAGTTGGGATTTTCGCCGCAGGAAAGAGGAGGGGAGCGGGTTTCTTACTGTTGTTTCACTTTCCTATCCGAAAAGAGGTAAAAGTAGAACATGTAGGACTCCATGAAGAGTTGGGAATTTCGCCGCAGGAAAGAGGAAAGTTTGTTTTTGTTTTAAACTTCGATTTCCAATTCTACCGAACAACATGAGGAGGAAGAAATGTAATTATGTGCAAGTGCCCCCATCTCTTCTAACCTTTCCTCTGCTGTTTCTCAACTTAAATTTGGCGTTTGGCTTATAATCTGGATACAATGCAGAGATATTTTATGGTTCAAAACTTGTTAATGGGGTCTATCACTGCATGGTCATCATTCTTTTTGGAAGATGAATGTACCATTCAGATAGTAAACCTATTGATTAGTTTATTTCTTCCAGATTTTTTCCATTATAATATGTGAAAATTAATTGTGTATATGGTGATAAAATGAAAGATGTTCTTTACTGTCTTGATATGGTTTGATATGAATTCCTATATGCAGGGCGAAGACTCTGAAGATGAAGGTGATGAGGAGGAAGAGGAAGACGACGAAGATGAAGAAGACAAATGAACTGTTAATGGACCTCGTGTTTGATTTGATTTATCTTCTTCAACGTTTCAATCATCATAGTTGGTATCTGTAAAGAAGCTTAATATTGCAGAAAAATTGAATTATATATAGTGGTGACTTCCTTTTGGCTACAATGAACTTTTTCTTATTCATTCTTTAACCTTTACTTATAATCTTTTTAATTTTTAAGTACGTATTTTTTAACTTCATGATTCTTCCTATGCAAAAAGGTTTTACTCATCTCTTTAAGGAAATAACATACTAGTAAATTGTCAGCTCACATATTTGGCCTGCCACCAAGTACTAACAACGTCATATATTTCCTTTAAATATCCACTTGATTCCAAATTCGCAGTAGGTGTAAACACAATACTTTATTGTGAAGATGATGATACCAACACAGTTTGTAGTGACTAAAATATTATTATTTCTTGTTTGACGCTTGGTACATGGGATATCATCGAGCAACCAAACCAAGTTGACATTGAACAAATGGCAAAAATACCGACTGTAGATTTGAGTCCATTTTTCAGAGAAGGATATGAAGATGAAAAGAGAAAAATTGTAGATACAATTAGTAAAGCCTGTTGTGAGTATGGTTTTTTCCAAATTGTGAATCATGGTGTACCCCTTGATCTCACTAGTCAAGCTCTAAAGGTGTCCAAGTCTTTCTTTGAATCTCCAACTGAAGCCAAACTCAAATGTTCTCCACTGCCTAATGTACCTGTTCCTGCAGGCTATAACAAGAAGCATAATCCTTCTTATGAGTTCAGTGAATTCCTTATTATGCTTTCACCTGGTTCTGACTTCAATATCTTCCCAGACAATCCTCCTCAATTTCGGTATGAGCATAATTTTTAGCCTTTTGTCTTCTAATACTTCATAAGTGAATCTAGAACGGATACAGGGTTCAATTGAATCAATTGCTTTCAACTCGAATTATGTATATGTACGTTAGAGGTAAGGTTTGTGTACTAATATCCCACCCTCTCCAGACCCTACTTGTGAGATTATACTGGATATGTTGTTGTTATCGTTTATCTTACATATCTAATGCTTCTTTTCCCAAATAGAATACAATATATTTGATCTTAATAAACACATATCAGCATGATGCATTTAGTCCTTCAATTGAGGGGCTGCAGGGGGAATAAACTTTGGTGTTTCATATCTTGTGCTAGTTTTGCAAGTGGAACAATATCAGATGAATTTCTTTAACATTTCAGAGAGGTGATGGAAGAGTTATTCTCCCAATTCATAAAGATAGGAATGGTTGTCGAAAGAATCTTAAGCGAGTGTCTGGGCTTCCTCCCTGTGTTCTTGAAGAATTCAACAATGACAGAAGCTGGGATTTCCTCATTGCTTTATTTTACTTGCCGGCAACAGAGAAAGAAAGGATAGGATCAAATCCACATAAAGATTTCAGTTGCTTCACAATTGTTTTACAAAATGAAGTTGCAGGCCTGGAGGTTCAAAAGGGCGGCGAATGGATCCTAATAGCCCCACAACCAGGTGCCCTTGTTGTCAACATTGGTGATGCTCTTCAGGTAAATAAATGTATTTGTGAATGAAAAAAGGTAGTTCTCAAAAAAAATTAAGTAGCAGCTCATTCTTAGAACAGTAAAAATCAATAGTTAGCTATAGAGGCGGATTCAGGATATGAAGTTTATGACTTCCTATAGCGACTCTTAGCTGGGATGTAATTATTTGTAATGGAATAAATTCTGATTGTTACAACGTGAACAGGTCCTTACGAATGATAAATTCAAGAGTCCACGCCATAGAGTGGTGAGACCAAATGGAAGATCAAGGAATTCATTTGCGTTCTTCCACAATTTGTCAGGGGATAAGTGGATTCAACCACTGCCCCAGTTCACAAAAGAGATTGCAGAACCACCAAAATACAGGCCATTCTTGTATAAAGAGTATCTACAGAAAAGAAGAGAAAGCAAGTCTAAGCACATTACCAAGATCGAAGATGAGATTACCATATCGCATTATGCAATCCCTGAAGAGTGATATTAGACAAAATAAAAAAGGTAATGGCTTGTAACTTATAAGACATTAACTCATGATCTCGCGGCTTTCACAATTTTCTCATACTGATTGCTATAAACTTATCAATAGATTTATCTGCCCTGATTTAATTAAAGGCAGATTGAATCAAGGATATTGAGCTTTTTAATAGTAAACCCCTTGATGAAAACATGAGTAAAGTCATTTAAGGTCTATATTTTTTGTTTTCAAGTTCCAAAATTCCAGGCTTATTTTATTAGTCGGAAAACAGAATATGCTTATTGATACTATATGTCCATGACATATTAAGTATATTAGCTTGTGTGGGAGAATACTAATCAACGAAATGGAGTTTTTGCTCTCGATAGATTTAAGTAGTGTAGCTTATGAACGATCTTTGGTAGTACTTTTCTTTGTACAAAAAAAAAATGATACGGACTCAAGTCAGGTGAAACAATTATTTAAAACCTATTTTCAAAGGGGGGTAGATCCCTACCTGTCCATGACATAGAAAAGGATGAACTTTGAGGAATCAAAAGGATCCAAAGTGTTCTTTTTATTACTTTTCCTAAAAGAAAATCTGTTTAATAGTAATGGGCAATGTCGAAATTTGAACAGTGCACGTCAGCAGGCCTTGGGCACTCTTATTAGACAAAAGGGGTGAGTGCTGACCACAACTCTCTTCTTATAAATTGGGCCCAGAAAGAGCAGTCCAACATGCAAAACGCAATCGGCTCGGCCCGCGCTAAGTTTATATTTTCATATCATAATATCTCCTAAGTTAATATCCCACGACCTTAACGAGCTTATGTCTTGTAAGGTATAAGTTTGATTTCTAAAGACAAAAATGAAAGACCAACTTATTTAAAAGGAAAATTGTGCTATCGTCTTTTCTCAAAGTAATATGCCACCAAATCTTACAGTCTAATTAATAAAATCGATGAGAGTTTTTTCACACCTTAATTATGAGTTGGATTTTCCCTATTCTCATTTCCTTAAATCAATTAACATCCAGCAGAATGTAAAAGGGAGATTAATTAGTAGCTTTTCATTGACTAATAATGAAGAAATTTAAACCGATTTTACTTATTTTGTAAGCTAAAGAGGTGAACAAAGAATGAGATAAGTTTCATAACACAAGCTAAAAAGTATGAAAAATAGTTCTAACCTTTAATTATATAAGGCTAAACATATGCAGATTCTTAAACTTGTCCCTAAATTTTATTTTGACACTCTAACTCAACTTTATTCCATTTTAACCCTTCAACTCCAATTTTTATGTTCCATTTTGGCACTTCTAAGTGATGTGGCAGAGAGTGTGCATCACACATTCTCTAAGAGAGTGAAAGACAAAAAAAAAGTATTTTTTAAAAAAATAATAAAAGATTACCTTTCAACCCTATTTCTTTTATGTACCATTTAACACAAAATACTAATTTTATGATTTCTTTATTTCTATATATGTTATTCAACTGCAATTTTGCATTTTAAAAATCTACGATCTTCTGTTAATTATTGTAAAAAATTAAAACTGACGGATTATCATTATTTTTTTTATAAAAAAAGTAACAATTTCTTTTTAAGAGTTTTCCTATATTTTTGCGTGAAAAATAATCGACGAAAGTGCGTCGATTTTCTTTCTTAAAAAAATCAATGACAACTGAACGAAGTCTATCGAATTTCAACATTTTTTTGTCGTGTTATTAATTAGCAAGGAACATGAGTTTTTTTTTACTCGTATTTAGTTGAATGAAAAATTAGAAAGCTGATAATTGAGTTAGTCCAAGTAGACTAGATATGAAAAAAAATATATGTGATGCTATTTAAATTAACTAATTGTTTTTTTAAAAAAAAAATAATACACTTTCGCCGATTATTTTTTCACACAATAATGTACAGAAACTCTAAAAAAATATATTTAAAAAAAAACGATGTTCATCCATTATTTTTTAACACAATAATGGCATGTGAAGTACACACATCCCACTTTGTTGATTCTTTGGAAAGAAGTGCCAAAATGGAACATAAAAATTAGAGTTGAAGGGTTAAAATGGAACAAGGTTGAGTTGAAGTGCCAAAATGAAATTTAGGGACAAGTTTAAGGGTCTGCTGTTTTGGCATTATATAACCTTTATTTTACCTACCACAGTTCTCTATGCTCAATTTCACAATCAATTATTTCTGGTAGGTCCCATTTTACAAAAATAAAAATGTTAATGCTCATCAAGAGTGACATAACAAAATAATGAGTATTATTATTTTTGGTTATATCGTTTTCTATGCACACTTATGTCTGCTGAATGCATCATTTTATTAGAGCACTTTAATTGGAAAAATTGCTTTCCTTTAATTAATCCTTGACTTTTCACATGAATATTAATACTAAAAATATTTTCTAATTGTTGGGTGTGACGTGGCGTTGTCTTCATCTTGTGATTGAAAAAGTATATATGTGCTATATTGCTTTATTATTATGAGGAGCCATTGTAATCATCATTTCCTCTTTAATCATTCAACCAACGTAACGCACAATCTTGAATCTCTAACCTTAAACCCCTCAAATTTATCTAATTAAAACACCACCTTAATTGTTGGACCTATGTGTTTAACTAGGTCCATAGCTCTTTCTTCCCCAATAATTATAATTTGGTGTTCTTTCATGTCCTCTAGTCACTCATTTTAGAGAAACAAAAATAACTTCAACTATTTGATCGTCAAGGTAGAGTTTTTACATTTAACTTATCTATCCCTTTATGGGTCAAAATACTCATCATTTTAAAATATCAAGAATTTTTTTAAAATTTTATCCTTTTAGTAAAATTGTTCCTGAGAACTATAAACATCGACCTCAATCATCACACATAAGTAAATACTCGGATCCGGCTCACCTCCAGTAGTTGATCCCTCCATTTCCTCCAGTGGGCCGTTGAAATTGCAAAACCTGTCCCAATAACAAATAAATGGTGCAGATTTATTTAGTTAACCTACTGTGGTTAATTGTTCACTCTCGTTACTCTTTCCTCTTCACATTTAAATAAGATCTCATCTCTCCTATTAATTCTCAAATCTGTCAAACAACGTAAATGAATAAAAATATCAATTGCACTTTGAGTAAAAAACAATACAGATTGAAACGAGCAAAAGTACAAAAAAATGTCATATCTCAATCAATAGTTTGTTCTGGATTATAAAATCTTAAGATAATAAATCAAATTCAGATTAAACTTCAGTAACCTACTAACTCAATTTGCAGTAGATCTATAAACGGATTTTTAGCTCTGTTAGTTAGGAGTTTCTGTGGGCTGCCATTGACATGATTAATTATTTCTAGTATAACTTACCTATACCTAGTAACAGACCCACCAGCCACCATGAAAGGAACTTCAACAACTAATTAATTAAAATTCTCATCTTGATCACCTGCTCAAGCATCAAGGAAGCCATTACTTTTGGTATTAGAGCTTTTTAGTTGCACTTCTTGAGAGATTTGGATGGGGAATGGGTCCTTGTCACGGCAGGGAGGACAGAGAAAGTTTTTTACCATGGCTAGAAGGTAAAGTTAATTAAATAAATCTGCACCATTTATTTGTTATTGGACAGGTGTCGCAATTTCAACAGCCCACCGGAGGAAATGGAGGGATCAGAAGGTGAGCCGGATCCGTAAATATTCAACGAAGAGATTATATATTAAGAGATAAATAAATATAAATAGCTAAATACCCTCTTAACTACCTCATATGTCCCAATTTATGTGACTTACTTTACTTTTTAGTAAGTTCCAAAAATAATGACATATTTTTATATTAAGTAACAATTTAACTATAAAATGTCTATTTTACTCTTAATGAAATAATTTACAGTCACACAAATTTCTATCATTCATTTTGAATCACAAGTTTTAAAAGTCTTCATTTCTTTCTTAAACTCCGTGCCGAGTCAAACTACCTCATATAAAATGAAACGGAGGAAATAATATTTTCTTAAGAACCATATAAATTAAAAATCGAATAAGTATTTTGTGATAGAGAAAGTAATTATCCATTTAAGGAAGAGATAGAGATAATCAAGTCGAATACCCTTTAAGATTGATGATATTAAATTTTTATTTTTTTTATATATGTGTCAAAATCAAGGAGTAAAATACTAAATGATTTTAGTTATAAATTGACTTAAGGTCATATTTTTTTCACATTAAATAGGAAAAGCATGAGATGACAAACAAAGTACGTGTAACTATAATTAATCCAACTCCTGCTTCTGGAACTATGTGTGTTGGTGTTTTTCTCCAAATCTCCAGATACTGTCCGTCCATATACATCCTTAGAAATCAGAATAAGATATATATATGAGATACTAGTTATTTTTTGTGTCTTTTGATTGGTTTTCATAAAGTTTGTCTGGATAAGATATTAAGATTTTTATTTTTATTTTTCTTAGCTAAGTGGGTTTTTTTTTCTTCTGGCAATTTTAGGGTAGGGACAACACACTAAAAGGCAACAGAAAATAACTTTTGTTAAATTGATTTATCTGCAAAATGTGATTCTTTGATAGTTACATCTCTTTCTCCATATCTTATTCCCACTTTCAGATTTTCGTTAATTATCTTTTATCTATTTTCAACTTCTATGAAGTATGTTTCTTTTCTATAATTGATAAAAGTCGATGTTTTAAAAATACTAATTACAACTCTGTAGCAACAAATTTTAAAGCAATAGAAAATAAATTATAATCACAAATAAAATATGAAGAAACATAATTTTATTGATAAATAGTGCGGGTACAATTTCGTTTCTCCCTTGATTCTTCTCTCAAAAGATATTTATCCATGATTTGAGGGCTGTTTGTGGCGTATTTCTCAAGTTATGATGATTGATTTTCACTACAAGAAAATTATGAATTATATGGGGATTTTCCTAGGAATTAGTATGAAAACTTGCAGGCAAAATAAGTTTCCTACGGATTTTCATCCCCATGTAATTCACACTTTTCTTGTAGTGAATTTGATCTCTCTATGAATATTCATGAATTTATGGAATATTCGAGATTTCGATCTCTTTATGAAATTTTTGAGATGTCTTTCAAGGAAATATAGTATCCTTTATATGAGCATGAACTAGGGTTTATGGTTGAGTAGCCTCCAAGAAGTCTAATTGGAATTGAACATACCAGAGTTCCAACTCATATTGAACGCGTCTTGTAGAGTCCCACAAAATTTTAATGTCTGAAATTGACATAACCAATCACCTTATCGACCAACTTTTCCCCCTCTTCGATCGGTAGGTAGGTACTCTACGTGATGCCAATTCGTATTAAATGGACCATTTAACTTTGGATATGGAATAAAAGGTTAAACTAAAAAAGATTTAAGATTAATCTGGAAATTTGTTGAGAGTATCTTCTGACACTTTCAAACTGTTATTATTATGATGAAAGAAAAGAAGAAGAAAAAAGAATGATGGTTTATAATGCGTTGTGGTTAAGTGGTCGGATGATTAACTAAACTAAACTATGGAGATTATGCTTGTCTTGTTGGAAAGGACAAATTTGTTCATACTGATTATATCTTCAAAAAAAATATGAAATTAAAGAATAAATAATAGACAAAACAGACTAATTTTCCCTTCTTTAACACACAAAATTAGTACTTATATTTTACAAAATAAGAAAAAGTTAAGACGAAAAATACTTAAAAAATAAAAATATGAGCACTACTCCTGCAAAAGTGCAAATGGACCCTTAGCCTTTTTTGCTAATTTGATTTATTTCTTTTTGCGGAGAAAAGGAACAGTAAACTGACAAACACGCACAAAGCCAGTGGGGTCTGTTCCTAAATTTTTTTAATTAAAAAAGAATCATAACAATTCTTTGATCTATTTTTTTCCAGTAACATTTTATGATAAGTATGAAATTGGAAAATGAAAGTTCAAGTATAATTTTTGTCCACCCAATTTTATTTTTCTTCATTCTTGCCCTTCACAAAAAATATTAATCCTGTTTATATTTGTTTTTAAACAAGCGTACAAGTTACAACCATGTCAATTAGAATCTCGAGAAAATTACAAACGTACAACCATGTCACTTTTTAAATTGAAGACTTAGATAATGTCATATCATTGTTGTCACATTTTTTATTTTATTTTGTAGTTACGTCAATAAGATCGTGTTTATTTGAGAAAATATGAATTAGGAGAAAATTAAAACACATAAAAATGTCGTTTTAAATTTGTGATATTTTTCATAATAATTTAATGAATCTAAGATAAGACACACTTTTTGATTTTATTGTTTTACATTATTTATTTATTATATAATATAATTAAAAGTGAAATTTCAATGTAACCACTTGAAAGTCTTCTGTATATGTAGGGTTACAAATTCCCCAAATTTTTAGTGTAGAAACTTTGTGATATAAGTCCCACAAAGCAATTGACACCAATGCCCTCCCAAAATATCAGGATGGGAACTGGGAAGCAATATGTAGGTGGATTTAAACTAGACATAGTTAGGTTGAACGTACAACATTAATTAAGACCTTTTATATGCGAAAATAAATAAAAAGTTAGTGTACAATAGTGTATAGCGAATGGTTTTAAACAGTCGATCCTAGAAATGGATTCATGTGTAATGATTTTACAGATCGATACTAGAGAAAATTAAAGAGATACATGGACTAGCGATCTAGCTAGGAGAAGTCATAATTCAAATGTTGGATCATGATCAAGGATATTAATATAGTTATTGTGCTTTGAAAATTAATGATATTACAAAATCAATGATGAACAAATGTAGCTAGCATGCATTGTGTATGAGTTGTAGGAAGAAAAAAAAGAAGGTAGAAATAGTAGTTAATTATGGTGACAGTAGATAGATAATTGAGAAAAGCAAAAATGGTTGTGGTCTGAAAAAGGGCAACACTGGCAAACAGGTCCACATTCTCATCACGTGGTGACATGGTTCTAACTACAGCTCCCTGTCTCTCTCTCTCTCTCTCTGCATTATATTTTGTGGACATTAAATTTACATATTCACTCCCTTAGTTTGTTTGAGCTTATGATATTACACACCTAATTAAATTGCATGTTGTAATGTTGTTGCATGCAAACTCACCCTTCCATGTGCTCTCTAATAAACTCCAGATATATGTTACAGTTTAATACACTATGAGAAAGTAACAGATAAAATTTCATAGCTACGGATTAAGAAATCCAATTAGCCAGTAGCTTTTTATCAATGAATTAGCTAGAGATTACCAATAAATTTTGTAGCTAATTGCATACGTGATGATACTACTCTCGTAGTCGTAGGTAATGGTAACCAAAGATTAACATTGCTGAAAGATCAGATGAACATACCTACTATAAAATCGCTTAGGAATTTACTAGTACATATATAGTTTCTATTTTTTAAAATTTCTACCTTGATATTCACAATTATAACAATAAAATACAGAGATAAGATAATAATTACTATAAAATAAAATAATGAACCTAATCAACAAGAAGTCTTTCTATGGTGCATTCCAGCTTAGTATCTTATATATATATGTCATATTTTGCTAGACACAAAGTTTAAAATATTTTAAAGAACTTTTTAGATCTTATAATATTAAATTAAAAATGTGTGTAAATGTATTAAAATGCTCTTGAAAATACGTCATTCACGATTAAGACAAACACACAAAATTTCCTTCTTCTTTTCTTTTTTTATATCATAGAAATCCATGGAGATATTTGGTCAACAATGAGTCATTTTAGCGTATATTGTTTGACTCTGAGCATTTAATTTGATAAGAAACATAATTTTAGTCAAAACTTTGACTTCTCAATATTACTACTACTAATCAATATTGGCTCGCTATTAATTGAAAGGTTTAACATAGTCAAATTTTGACTTGTGACTTTGACTTTTTCATGACATGTTCATATTAAATGTGTAGTACAAATTTTCTTTGCACCTTATTCCTAGCTAGACTCTTCAAAGTATTTCCATGAGTCAATTTTTCGAATTTATTTTAGACTTAGAATATATTAAGTACACACTAGATTTAATTTGTAGCCAATTAGGACATCTTGATGATAATCTCTTCAATCAATGGATAGGGTGACTAGGCCTTAGTATGATAATTAATTAGTCTCTTGAAGACTCGAAGGTATTAATTATCATGAATTCATTGTAGGTTTGAAGATAAATTCATAATTGCCGTTTGACAAGGCACCAATTACGACCCTATTAAACTATAGTCTATATATAGTATATATAAAATTGCATGAAGTCCCATTGATGGTGATTACAAAATTAACTAGAATTAATTAGAATAGTGTTTCATAAATACAGGGCAAAGAAATACTCCCACTAGTCCATATTAAGTTAATTATTGGGGTATTACATATTCCTTAAACAAAATATTTAAGGATATAAACTGAAGGCTACTTTCTACTACACTATAATAAAAAATACTTTTTAGCGGCAATAAATAAGTACAATAACAAAGAAGGCTAAAGTCTTTATTAACATTAGTTAATTGTCATTGGATCCAATATCGCTAAAGGCTTTAGGGACATTTACAAAGAGTGCTAATTGCCGCTAAAATATATATTTTTAGTGGTAATTAAACTATTGTCATTAATTAATTGTCGCTAAAGATCATTTTTGGAGTAGTGTTATTATTCTTTTGATTATTTCTAAACTATGTTCCTATAAAATGTAAAGTAGTTAAGAACCTTATTAAAATGAAGGATAAATATGGGAAATAGTCTCAATAATTCTCTTGAACTTTGAAAAACTCACTTTTTTTTGAACAATTTTAATAATTCACTTAATATGGATTAGATTGGAGTACTTTTTATAGAATTAACAAGAACAGCTGCTTGAGGCATTTTTATTACTTGATCATGATTTTTTCCCTCCCAAAAGAAAAGAAATTTAAAAAACAATTACTCAATTTATCTTGTATCTTAATTGGAAAAATAATTCATATAAAACAATGATATAATAAAATTTAAAAAATTAAAAAGATAAAAAAAAAAAAAAAACAGATAAACAGAAATGAAAGGAAAGAAGAATCTTAAATAATAGCATCCAGTCTGTATCAATCAACGCTATAGTATGTCAATATTAATTTATCATTTGATGAATATGTTCAGTAGATTTTGATATTAATATAAATTCCCACTTCTTTTTCCTCGTGCCCATTGCGATGCCATTACAAATATGGGTTTTATTTTATCTATTTATTTTAGTTCCTTCATGATTATAGGCAAGGGGTGACAGCATGTCAGTAGAAATATTTTACTTTGTGTGTCTCAATCTAAGCATTTTTTAATTATGTTTTATAAAAAGAAATAATAAGTTTTCAATTACAATATTCTATCAAACAAATTTAAGATCATAAAATTTAAAAATTAATATATACATCGTATTGAGTCAAACCAAAACACTTAAATCAAAATGAAAGGATTATAATATTTGTGACAGAAGATGTTGATGTAAAGGGCGTTACCTGGGCACATACTTAAATAACTACTTTTAAATCCTATAGCTGCCAGTCTTGCAGTCGTGCCATTTCTTATCTCATGCTCACCCCAAAAGGTGTGTAGACGAAAATATAATATACTACTACTCTATTTAGTCCTTTTTTTAGTATACAGTCTTTGTTCATTGCTATTAAATATTATTTATTTTTAAATATTTAGGTGATCACTTATAATCAATAGAGATGACGATATAACAAAATTATCCTTTTATTATTATTTATTGAGGAGTGTGTCAAGTCAAATATGAATAAGTAAAGAGGATAGAGGGAGTATTATATATACGTTTGATGTAACAAAAAAATAATAATTAGAGTATATACATGAACTAGGGTGACAATGCTAAAGTAGCTTCTATACAAATGACCAAGATACACCCACCTTTAGTTATCATTCCTTTTCTAAATTAAATATATTTGGAAAATTAATAAAAGAGCTTCTTGTTTATAGATTTAAGTTGTTCATATTTTATCCCTGTATTACTTAAAGATAGCACAGCTAGCCAAAATTAGATCTGAATGACTTCTAGTTAGGCTAATTAAGTTAGCCTAAAAAGTACCGACTCTTAATATTAGGTACTACTGTCTGTTTAGGGCCAAACTTACACGATTTTTTGGGTTATATTAACGACATTTAAAATGAGGTGATATTGACCAATTCAAAAATAGATAATATCACACCATCCCTTTAAGTTTTATCAATTAACTCTTAAACGTAATGTGATATTATTTCTTTTTTATTAAACCACATGATTTTTCCAAAAGGGCCTCATAACATTAATAATGACAATGTCTCTATATATACATTTTTATGTATGCAGCGTTTATTAATTCATAAAAGCAGGAGGTTAAGGGTAGCTATATATATGTAAGTACACATCAAGAGAAGGGGGGTAGCTATATAGTAAATATCATCATCAAATTCACCATTTCTCCACATGATAGTACAATATGGTGGACCTAGATTGTCTAGTATTACTACATACTTCGTCATAAAAAATAATATACAATTGTCATTTGACCCCCTTAGCTATTTTTGGCCCACCTATTAGCCTAAACCTAAGATAGAAAATACAACGGATCTTAGCTGATCAATATTGGAGAATGAAACCATGGATACAAGTTAGTGATCTACAAACGAAATTTTTTATTCTTTGCGAGGTATAGATATTACATGGCAGACAATACTTGTACTCATCTCTTCTAATTTAAGCGTCTTAATTTTTTATGCAACCTTCGGGTTGGAAGTGAGAGGTGTTTACCATTCGAGCAACTCCCTCTCGTCTAAGCGTCTTAATTTGACTGAGCATAAAATTGTAAAAATAATAAGAAACTTTTAAATCTTATAGTCTGATACTAAAGATATTAACTTGACATGTTTAATGATGTTGATATATATAAACTAAAAAGAAAGTAAGATACCTGAATTGGGAGGGAGGGAATACTATATATTAGTGATGAGATTAGAGCACAATCATAAGATTTGAGGAAGGAATCCCAAAGCAAGCAAAGTTGGGCAACAAAGGCAAAGGGGGAAATGATTACATGAATGAAAAAGGGGACCTACTCACAATTTGATAAATCTTTCCTTTCTCAGTCTCTCAATTTTTTGACTTAGAAATTATATATAGTATGACCCACTATGGCCACCATTGTCTTTATGGATTGAATGATAAAAAGAGCACCTCACGTGGAGTCTGAACCAAAGGCTCTGTCATAGCCACAATAAAAAGAATAGCACGACAAAAAACCCTTCCCCTTCAACAATTTTATTTCATTTAAATCATATTCCAACTAATATTTGTCGAAACGACATTAAAAAAGGACCCCCAACAAAAGCAAATATTTTCTTTTCCCCTTTGTTCAATTTCTTTTATTTATTTTTTGCTTTTTAAAGCTTACCCCTTATAATTCCCACTCATTATCTTTGTTGCTTTAAGTTTTCCTCTTCACATTTCTCTCTCTCTCTCCCCATTAACCCAAACAACACATCAATGCCCAAGCAATTCCCAATCAAACACACACACACACACACACAAAGTTAGCAAAACAAAAAGAAAAACACTATAGTTTGAGTCATTCTAGCTAGGAAAAAAAATAGAAATTTAGGTTAGTCAACTCAATTTCTCATAAAAAAAGTTCTTATTTTTTTGAATTTTTAGTTATTAAGAGTGATCATGGAAGGAGGAGGAGGTGACGATCATCTCCACCATCACCATCACAATCACCAACACCACCAACATCACCAGCAATATCGTCCTAACAACTTCCCTTTCCAATTACTCGAAAAAAAAGAAGACGAACCTTGCTCAAGCTCTTCCGCAGCTAATAATATTAATTATCCTTCACTAGCCATTTCCCCATCCGATACAAATACGAATATAAACCCTAATAGTAACGACCTTCAAATTACAGTTGCCTCTACTGAGACTACCAAAAAGCCAGTTCCCAAGAGAACTTCCACTAAAGACCGCCACACTAAGGTTGATGGCCGTGGCAGACGTATACGTATGCCGGCCCTTTGTGCTGCTAGGGTTTTCCAGCTCACTCGAGAACTCGGTCACAAGTCCGATGGTGAAACCATCGAATGGCTTCTCCAACAAGCTGAACCTGCAGTTATAGCTGCTACAGGAACAGGTAATGCGAAGTCACTCAACTGATAGTTTAGAAAGTCACTATTTTCCTGATTCCAACTTATTGTCTGAAATAGTAATAACTATTAGTTGAGTAATCAATAATCAACCCAGAATAATTCTAAGTTTTCCTATTTTTCTCAATTTACTTAATTAGCATTTGTTACTATTGTTCAAATCTTTTTCTTTTTTTTCAACAGGTACAATTCCGGCGAATTTCACGTCACTGAACATTTCATTACGTAGTTCAGGATCCAGCATGTCCGTACCATCTCAACTTCGATCTTCGTATTTCAATCCGAATTTTTCACTCTCCCAAAGGCGCAGTTTGTTTCAGGGTATCGGTTTATCATCAGACAGATCTGCAACAACGTTGTTGAATTTTCAGACCGGTAATTCGAACCCTAGTAGTCTCCATCAATTCCAAGCTAAACAAGAAATGCGAGACAATTCATTAGATTTATCGGAAACAAGTATTGAAGAAAGCCTATCGCGAAAAAGGAGACAAGAACTCGACCTACAACAACAAGAACAACAGCAGCAGAACGAACAACAAATGGGGAGTTATTTGTTACAATCATCAAGTAGTGGGACTATGCCAGCTACTCATTCTTCAATTCCAGCTAATTTTTGGATGTTGACGAATAATAATACCCAAGTTTTGGGAGGCGATCCAGTGTGGACGTTTCCATCGGTTAATAATTCTGGTGCTGCAGCTGCTGCTTTGTATAGAAGTACAATGTCAAGTGGATTACATTTTATGAATTTTCCTACTCCTGTAGCACTATTGCCAACTCAGCAATTTGGCGGTGGCGGTAATGGAAGTACACTAGCCGGAGAAGGCCAATTAGGCATGGTCACCGGACTAAATCCGTATAGACAATGTTCCGGTGTATCGGAATCTCAGGCTAGTGGATCACATTCGCATCACGGTGGTGATGATCGTCATGATTCAACAAGCCACCATAATTCCTAGAGTGTTGTGTGATAAAAAGGTTGGGATGGTTTATTAAACACACAATACGTGAGGTTTGATTATATGCTTGCTCTATAATTTTGAATTTGCTTCTATTATTATTATTATTATTATTATTTTCGCCTCTTCTTTTTCGTGTGATTACTATTTGCCTGCCGGTTTTTTAGGGTTTGAAGAGGGAAATATTTTTATTTTTTCTATTACAAAGGGAGTACTATTATATTTGGTTGGTAACGGTAGAGATTGTTATTGATCATTTCATTATTGTTTTTACCCCTTTTATTCATTTTACCTAGAGCGAGGTACATGTCAAAAAGTTACTATATATGTATTGGCTTTGCATGGGTGTATGCTAAAGAATAATTTTACTGACTTGCAAAGTAAGTTTTTCACTTTCTTATTATTTAAATGTCTGAATATTTGGCCGTGTTGAGCAATATTTATCTTATGAAATAGTTTTCGGATTGAGTTAGCTATGTACAAGATTCATTTGCTATTATGGTATTAGAATTAGATATATATATTAATTTCAATTTTGATTTTACCCTTCATGTTACATTATTCACATTTTAATTGGTAAAGCTAAGAGTGTAGGGTGTTGTTAATTGTCTACAACGGCTCTTGACAGATAAGAAAAGGTTTCTTTGTATGACACGATCTTGCTCAATTTTTATCTCACAAATTAATTTTTGGGATTAAGTTAGATCGAAAATTCATTTTTCTAATCAATTATTCATGTATAACTACTGCCCTATCTCCTACACCCCTCTTTTTCGTTTTCTACTTTTTCTTTTTCTACCGTAAAACCTTAAGATTTTACTCAAACAACAAGACATATCACCCTATTATAATGTAGGAAATGGAACTGTTATACTAGCCCTATAAACAAGAATTTGTATTCCGATCATGATTGTAATGAATTTCTTGTTTTTACAACAACTCTTGTTTTTATAGCAACTCAAATAGTGAGCTAACACTACAAAAAAAAGTGTGAATTACATGGAGATTTTCCTTGGGATTAGTATGAAAATTCGCAGGAAACTTATTTTCCTGCAAATTTTCATACTAATTTCCAGGAAAATCCCCATGTAATTCACAATTTTCTTGTAGTGTAATTAGTGGTCTATAGTAAAAAATAAGTCAGAGGTCTATCTTTTAATTATTTTTTTATTTATAAGATGCAAAGTTATTTGTTTCATTTTAATAAAAAAACTTTATTTTTTCTATGGTCTTAAATTAAAGATATATATATATATACCAAAATATTTTTTAATCTTGTGGTCTTAAACATATCATGTGAAAATTAAATTTAAAAGTTGACAAAAAAGAAAGAAATATTATTTAATATTTTGAAACAAACTAAAAAATAATAATTAAAAATAGAGTATATTTTTTGTTAAAAAAACTTATGATAATTTTATTATTACTAAAAAATTGGGCCCTTTAAATTTTGGGGACTAAGATATATTCCTCATTTTTAAAGGCATTGAACCGCCTGAACTCAAGTAAGGTAACCATATTATTGATGATAATTTTCTCTCACAAGTACAGGAGGGTTAAAATACAGAGGAAATAAAGGCTGGTAACATTCACTTAAAAGTCATAATCAACCCTTTTAATTAACAAAGACTAGTTTCGTTTCAATTTGTATGTCCTAATTTCTTTTTTAGTCAGTTTCTACATGATATATTTAATATCCCTAAATTAAAGGGTTATTTGGTACATCTGACATATTTTTAATCACAAAATTTAAAAATCTTGTTTACTTTTTAAAACTTCATATCATTATTAAAACAAGACAAACAAATTGAACCGAAGAAAATAATTATATGGATAAAATAGTATAATGAGAGATGGGATTGAGTAATTGGAGTTAGTGGGGGCCCATACCTTATC
>JAJOOO010002191.1:0-13183 GCA_029582685.1 Solanum piurae
TTAGATCTAGTTCATATTTTATTTTATTTGTTGACAAGATCTTTGAAACCTATGATATTTGACTATTCAATGACTTATCCGATAAATGTTTTGTTCAGTTCCTTATTCTTTTAAAAATAAAAAATACTTAATTTATTTTTTCTATTTTTTGTTTTGTTTGCCAACGTTTTTAGCATATGATTGTATTTTGAACAAATCCTAAATAATGTTTGGTGCATGCCCAAATTTTAATGAATTTTTTACATGAATTTAAGGAGACGACACAAACGGAACAAGAAATAACCAAAGAATTAGCGCTACTTCTTAATTTGTGTTTACTTCTTAAATATTTTTTGTGTACACATTTCAAAAAGCTTTAGATAAACGGTGTTTGAATATTATTTCGATAAAGTGTATGATTGAAGTGTATTTAATTTTATCGCTTGACCATTAAACTGAAGTTTAATTTTTTTTGGCCTAATTTATACCATTTTTGCCCAACTTAGAACATGAGATCATTTAAGTTGTTTTCATCAAAAGTTCATATACATATAATTGAAGTTCAAACAAAAATGGTTGAAGTCGGACAAAAGGGACTGAATTAAATAATATATACAAGTGACAATATTCTTCACCCCAAAATTTAATATGAAATTCGATCTAAAATCTCACTAATAACATGTTCGACAAAGCATCTAAAATCAATTTATTATGAAAAGTGTTTTTTCAAAGAAGTATTTTTGATAATAAATAGTTTAATCATAAATTTTAACAGGAAAATTTCATAAATAGTTACAATAGGAAACATAATAGGTTTCCTTAACTATGATTTGTCTATTTACGCATTATAGCTATAGTTTAAATAGCTATTACGATTTTAATTTGTATATTTCGGTGTTTTTATAATTGTTTATACTTTATACAAAAGGTGATTTAATTATATGTAACTAATCAAACGGTAATTAAAGAAAATAATACCTTAATTAAAGATCATTTAGTTTAATTAGAATATGTTATCAAATGGGTCTCCTTCTTCTTCTTCAGAAAACACAAAGTATTCATTGATTTCATTCTATCAAAGCGTCTTAAGAGATAGAACGGAAACGGTTGATATTTTTTGTGGCTTGAAAACTAAAGGTAAACACAGCAGTCTATCCATTAAGAGTTGCATAATCTTTTGACTCCATTCAATTTATATGTATCTGATATATTAGTTGATTAATTCGTGTTTAATTTGCATTGTTGTGTTATTGACTATAAAATATCCGTTCGAATTGTGTTAAAGATTTTATATGAAGTAGTTGATTTGTTTGAAAATAATTTGTAGAAGTTTTTATATGTTATGTTCTGAACTCTATATAATATAGAGTTTATACAATTCATTATACATTTTAAGTCAATAAATGTATAAAATTGAGTAATTTGCTATTAGTTATATCAATTTGTATATGTTATGACGTGGACTCTATATTGTATAGATTTTATACAAGTCGTTATATAATTTAAGTCAATAACTTTGTCTAATTGAATAGCTTCTGATTAATTTTTATCAGTTTGTATATGTTATGGGTTTATATGTATATTGGATAATTACTTACATTTTAATACATTTTAATCAGTGATGACTGCTATAACAATTTTGGTAATGCATTCTGGCCAATGGAATGGTGAAAATTGTTATGTTTATTACACTATTAAGGAGATTGTGTTTAAGGAGCACGCATTGTGAGAGGAATTGTATAATGTAATTGACAATCAAATTTGTGTTGATATGACTGTTGAAAAAATAAATTGAAATACAAAGTGGAAGAAAGTAAAACACTGATGGTCATACACAATGATATGGGTGTGAAAGTGTATCTGATATTCAAAAAAGCTATAAATGGTTTTAACAAATATCATATTTGTGTAAGCATTGTGGACAAGAGTAATGGAAACAATGAGATGTGTGAAAGTTCAATCCAGTAAATGAGGGAAGTGGTGGAGAAATTTATATAAGTCGTAGTGAAGATTTTGATACACGACATATGACAATTGAAGAATTAGTAGAACCACTTGATGCATTTCCGGGGACTTTAATGTGGTGATTTTCAGATCCAAGTAATAAATTTGTGGAGGTGGATCAAGTATACAGGGACAAAGATACTTTGAAGGCTGTAATAGATAATTATGCTATTATGTAAGACAAAATGATCAAATTCAATCAGGTGAGATTATATGTGTACTAATCTACAACTGTCCATATCTATATATGTATAATATTTAATGTTTTGTAAGTACTGATTGTTTCTAATGTAATTTGAGTGCAGTTATATTCTTGTGTTGTGTGTGTCTCCAATGATTGTGATTGGTTGATGAAAGTGTCGGACATCAACAAATCCGGAATGTTTAGGATTGGATCATTTAAGAATGAATACATATGTCCTTTGAAGAACAAAGTGTATTCGCAGAGGCAAGCAACAAGCAATTTGGTGTGTGTGTGGGGGGGGGGGATTGTTAAACCAAGATTAGTAGATCACAACGCCTGCAAACATAAAAATGAAATGAGAATAAATCTTGGTGTTGATGTTACTTATCAGGAGGCTTGGCGGGCTAAAGAAATAGCTTTGATTTCTCTAAGGAAAACGTCTTCTGGATCATACAACAAACTGTCGTGGTACTTGTATATACTTGATACTATATACCCAAGGTCACATATACGTATGAAAAATCCCGATGAAAATGAGCTTTTGTATTTATTTATTGCATTGTTTACTTTCCTAAAAGGATTTGATTATTGTAGACCTACAGTTGTTGTAGATGGAAGTCACCTAAGAGAACCTTATAATGGTACGTTTGTTGCAGCGTGTACTACTGATGCGGCAGGTATGTTGTACTTATACAAATATTTAAAATCTTATTTATTGTATAATATACAAATAGAAGTATTGTTATATTTGTATCTATATGTATGTATATACGTATATATCACTAATTGTATATAAATGTATATATAGGACATATCTTTCCCTTAGCGCATGGTGTCCTTGATTCCAAGAATGACACCTCATGAACTTGGTTTTTTGAATAACTGAAAGAGACATGTGGTGAAAGGAATAACATGTGTATTGTGTCTGATAGGAATGAGAGCATAATTAAGGTTACTACTAGAGTGTATATTGGTGTGCCACATTGCACTTGTGGAATAACGTTCAAAAAAGGTACAAAAAGTCCCATGAAAAGTTAGTTGTTGTATTTTATACAATGGTCATATAGAAAAACTGATTTCGATAAGCTTGTGAAAACGGTTCAAAAAGTTGATATAAGGATTAAGGAATACTTAGAGTTGGTTGAATATGATAATTGGTTTAGGCTTTATGCACCAGTTCATCGAGGAAGTGTTATGACATTAAAAATTGCAGAAAGTATAAATGCAGCACTGATTTCACCTTGAGAACTGTCGATTTTGATTTTCTGAAACAAGTTAGCTTGATGTTTGGAAGATGGAATTTAGATAACAAGATAGGTTGCATGCACATTTATCCCATTGGTTGAAAAAATTTAGGAAGAACTCAAAATCAATGAGGCAATGAGCACAAAATGAGAGTATGTTTTCTATTTTCTATTAATATATTTGTATTTACATCTTAATTTTAAGTAGATGTTAATTGTATATGATTTTTAAAAAAAATTCTTATATGTATATACCAACGACTGAATATGTGTACAATGTGAATGATAATGGGAATAATTTTTTAGTTTGTCTACAGATGAAGACATGTACTTGCGGTAGCTTTCAATATGAAGGAATGCCATGTCAACATGCTTGGACTGTGTTAATTATTAAACATTTAAAACATGATGAATATTGCTTGGATCTATACAAGTCGGAGACTATATTGAAGACTTGTGAGTTGCCAATTAATCCATAACCAGATGAAACAAAGTGGTGGATTCCAGAACACATTATGACCAATGAAGTCCTTCCTCTGAAGTTTAATAGACCTCATGAAAGGCTAAAAAGAAACTCCAGGAGAAGACTGCAAGAGAGTTGTTTAAAAATAAGGGAATGAATACATGTAGTACATGTGGTGTTGCTGGTCATAATAGGTGTTCATGTAGAAACAAGCCTCGGCCTGTTTGATGTAAAATGTTTTATCTGCAATTGTTGTCTAGTTTTTCTTTGAAATGTATTGACAATTGTTGGATTTTCAAGATTCTAAACTAAGTTCATTTATATGATTTTGTTAAGTTTATTGGAGGTTTACTTGTAACAACCCTCTCAGAAGGATGCTACTACTTAACAAGAAAGCTAATATAATACTTGCACATTTAAAAGGGATTTATCTAAGATATATAAATTATAATTCAATAGAGAAATTTAGCCCAAAATAACAACTGAAAGGTATAAAGGCTTGTCATTTAGAAATTTAGTTGATCTCAAATTTAAACAAGACAAGAGTCCTAATTTATGGCGGAAGAATCTTTCAAAATAATTTTAAAAATACGCTAAGAGATTTTCATGTATTATCTATACTACTACAACCAACTTCGGGGTACCGAAGCTTAATTGGTTCATGCTTCATACAAACCTTCAAAATAAATTGTAAATTTAATACATTACAAGACTTGGGTTTACACACCCCAAAACAATAAAACATGTAGTCATACTTATTTTACAATCCATGGTGACATGATCAAATTAGCCTTCAAAAATTCATGTAAATGTACAACATATAGATCATGTACAAGTCCCAAGATTTGTGCAAACTATAGATGCCTATATGCAAATATGATCTTCCCTTAAAGCTCTCAAAAACTCCGTCTTCAATGGCCAGCTTCAAGTATCCCCTCGAACGTTCCCTGCGATAGAAACAACTATCGCTAAGCATAAAGTTTAGTGGTGTAAAAACTATATGCGTGGAGCCGCTAGATTCACCAAGTTACCTTTCAAAAGTCATGGGCAGCACAATTGAAACATAATAAATAAATCAAGTAAACAATACATTAAGGGTATCAATAGTTCTATATTTAAAGATCCAAGTGTGAAGAACTTTCATAGCACCATTTCCCAAAAGATCCAATACCAAGGCTCACCCAATATATACATCATACCGTCACACCCAGCATAATCAAGTATCAAGAAGGACTGAAGCCCTGTATCAAGAAGGGTCAAAGCCCAATAATCAAGAGAATCAAGAACCATATTAAAAATGACTTCCTAGTTCATACTTAAAATGGACAACTTCCATACTTAAGACGAACCAAAAATTCAGAGTCAAGATGACAAATAATCCGAATCAATAGGCATGCCAATAGTGACAAAATCAAATCCACAAGAAGGACAAAGCCCCAACAAGAATGCTAGGTGATCAAGCAATCCGTACAAGTGGGCGAGTTACACAAGTGTCTTGAAAGTCTCAGAGAATATCAATACGACAATACAACGTGACAAGAAGTAACCAAGGTATCGAGATAGCCCTTCAAATATACAAGCAGATAACAAGAGTACAAGTACAAGTTTATACACAAACTTCGGGCTTTAGCATAAAAACAGTCCAACAAAACTTCAAGAATTCAAACCGTAGACCGACCAATGTATCAAGGTACTCAACTTGTACACAAGTATATATAACCTTAAAAATACAATTAAATAACTTCTTTAAATTCTATTAGCTCAATAATGTTGACGTAAAACAGAATCATCATCACAAGTAAGCCTAGCATGTACAAATACAACCATGCTCCCAAAACAGCGGATCTGTCCAGCCTGGTACCTCAAGTCGCAACTTAGTTTTGAAGAGGAAAACGAAAAAATTGGACTTTATATCCTTCACAAAAGATGTAGTTATATCTCTTAAGGTTGTGATAATCAAGAATCATCACAAAATACGTTTTGTACAAAAATATATAATCAAAACACTAAAGTTGGACATACATGATTTCTAAATCAGAAGTCTGGACAGAACTTGACCTATGTTGCGTTCCATATTTCGATTTGTCCCATATTTCAAATCGATAACAACAAAATTAGATTTTTACATAAACACAAGAGTTGTAGGTATATGTATTATCTTTCCAAATCATATTTATTCACCAAAAAGGAGTTCTAGAGAACGAGATATTGTAAAAGTACTAAACACTACTCACCTCAAAAATAGATTTCGATTACTCACCAAAAGTAGGATGTGTCTCGACTTCCAACTAAAAGGATCAAGGTTTTCTTGTGATTTTGTGAGTAATATGACTAGAGAAAATTCTCCAGATTTCTTAGAGTTAAGGAACACGAAATCTTATAGAGGAGGTGTGAGAATATATGTTATAAAAGTGATGTTTATCAACTAATAGATATAGCTGAAAGAAAAATTGGCTGCCCAAAAGTAAAATGCTTGGCTGCCCAAAATGTATACATATATACCTCAACTCCCTTTCAAATTATAGGTAATTCTAATTAGTATATTACGTAAATATCTCAATAAAATTCCTTAAATTACTGTCACCATTTATGTTACGCATATTTGCAAATATTACAAATTTTTGAGTTCCTAAAATGAGAATAAAACATACTGAAGTAATTAAGGAATGGTGTATCAAAATGCCAATATCAATTTTAATATTTAGGGGGTGTTACATTACTTGTTTATCTCGTATACATATATAAGAGTAAATATTTATATATACATTTGTTGACGTATATCAGTTTATATATGTTACAATGTGAAATATACATTAAATAAATATTATGTCAATAAGTGGATATAATAGAGTAATTTACTACAACTAATACAATTTTGTGTATGTTACATATTGAACTCTATATTATATGAATTTTATACAAGTCGTTATATAATTTAAGTCAATAAATTTGCATAACTGAGTAATTTTTGATAACTTATATTAGTTTATATATGTTAGAATTGAACTTATACATTATATAGATTTATACAAGTCGTTATGTAATTTAAGTCAACAAATTTGCATAACTGAGTAATTTTTGATAACTTATATTAGTTTACATATGTTAGAATTGAACTTATACATTATATAGATTTATACAAGTCGTTATGTAATTTAAGTCAACAAATTTGTATAATTGAGTAATTTTGATAACTTATATTAGTTTGTATATGTTACGGTTGAAGTGTACATTATATAGATTTTATACAATTCGTTATGTAATTTAAGTCTCAAATTTGGATAATTGAGAAATTCTTTATAACTTATATTAGTTTGTTTATGTTACGGTTAAAATGTACATTATATAAATCATACAAGCCATTATATATTTGAAGTCAATAAATTTGTATAACTGTGTAATTTTTATAACTTATATAAATTTGTATATGTTATGGTTGAACTATACATTATATAGATTTTACACAAGTCGTTATGTAATTTAAGTCAATAAATTTGTATAATTGAATTTTTTTTTAATAACTTATATTAGTTTGTACATGTAACAGTTGAACAATACATTATATAGATCATATACAAGTCGATATATATATTTTAAGTCAACAACACTATACTTGTAAATAAGGATTTTAATAAAAATTAAATAATTCTATAAAGAAACAAACTTTTAATCTAATGTAATAAAAACTTCGGATATACAAAAATTGCTTTAGGATATGACAAAAAACGATCAAAATATATAAAAAATTATGTTATATATTTTAGTGTTACTATTTTGGATTGACCATGATTGGAACATGCAAAAACGAATAATAGGCTATAAACATGTTGAAGAGACTAAAACTGATTCTTATATAGCTTAAACAATAGACAATATTTTATAATATTTTGAAATATGTGATATAATAATGAGTGTCACTTTAGATAATGCTTCTAATAATTTAAAAGCAATTGATTATTCAAAATCTAGACTGTCATATTGATAAATGATAATGATGCTTTTCATATTAAGTGTGCTGCACATATTTATAATTTAGTAGTAAAAGATAGTATTTCTAATTTGGAAATTCTTGTAACAAAATTAGAATTGCTTGTAATCGATTTTTTAAATCTAAAATAAAAGCTAGAATTACAAATTTTTAAAATCGTTGTAATAAATGTGGAATTGCATATATAAAAGTTTCAAAAGACGTAAGCACTAGATGAAATTCTTTATTTGAAATGCTTGAAGTTGCTTATGTTTATCAAGAGCCGATACAATTAGTTTTTAATACTCATAATGCGGATCCAAATTTAAGAATTGACTTTGAAGATTGGGAAGAGACAAAAGAACTTATTGATTTTTTAAGAACTTTTTATATAACAACAAAGCTATCTCTTCTGTTAAATACATATTTGTGCTATTTTATCTGAATTTACAAAATATAAAGGAAATATAAGTTTAAAGATTCACTTATTTTTATGATTAAAATAATAATTTTTTAAGCTTATGAAAAATAATTCCATAAAATTACTTGTTTTTTCCAAAAATTTAACCAAATAAAATAAATATTTTTTATCTCTCAAAATCTTGACCAAATAAACTATAAATCAGTATCAATCGTCCCAAACTTTACATGTAAATCCCTGAAAATATTTCCAAAACTTTTGAAATCACACCAAATAAAAGAATGATTATGATTTTACGGGTAGATTCATGTCAAATTTCGACCACATTATTATCTAGTATAATTGCATAAATTATTTAGTTGGTAAGCAATTATAAATGGTTAGGTAGTTTTAAATTAAAAACAATAAGAAAATTAGGGAGTAACGTCATGTTTAACATGCCTGTCATTTTTTCTTGATCTCTTCTAGGAAAAATTAAATAAATACAATGTAGCATGTAGGCCCCCTGTGATGCGGTAAAGGGTAAGGCCACGTTTCGTCTTGAATTTATTATAACTGATGTCTAATTTTTAGGAAAAATTATGGAGAATAATAAATATATTTAGCCTAACAAATATTTAACATATATTAGGTACTATAGCTACTTCCTCCATCTCATATTATATGTCATTTTTTCTATTTGCACTTGCATTAAAAAATAAAGTAATTTTACCCCCTTATTTAATATTTGCTTACGACAATTTTGTAATAGATGAAATGTTAGATTTCAAAAATATAAATGCATTTGGATGACTATTTAAATTTTAGATTTTATTTTTGGAGCCAAATTTTTTCACCAATTGATCCAAAAAATTTAAAAAATCAAGTTTTTCCCATTTCAATTTTCCTATATATTTTGTGTAAAATATTTTTTATATAAATTCTTAAAGCAAACATACAACATCACAAAATATTCAAATTTTATTACTTCAAATTGATCTAAATTTTCCTTTGAACTTTTTGAAATGTCATCTTCCTTGATAAAATTTGTTGAAGCTTCAACTTTCAAGATTATTTTTGATTTTTTTTTCATCTTTTATTTGTAATTTGTTTGTTGATATTTTTTTTCAAAATCAGATTTTATAGAATAAGTAGTGAATAAAGAAAGTAGTTAATTAATGAATGAAGAACTCTCCCAATGAAATAAATTACTTGTAGATTTTCTAGGTTAGTCAAAGTAAATACATTTTTAAGATTAATTAATTAATCTATCAAGGGTATTATGGGCAAAAAATGGTAATTTATGCATAAATTTTATAAAATGACATATATTGTGGTCCAACTATTTTTAGAAAGGGGCGACATATAATATGGGACGGAGGGATAATTTAAGAAAATTGTAATTCACGGCTACAGTTTCTTCACTTCTTGCTATTCACTTGATTTGTATACATTCAGAATTTGTATAATTTTGTTCTCGATTGTATAAATTCAGAATTTTGTATATGCTCAACCAGTCAACCTAGCTATTTGTCTACGATTTATGAAAAATTCATATAAATGACCATGTTTGTATATTGACAAGCGAAATATACAAACGAAGTTTTGAAAAGTTCCTAAATGTAAAATATAAAATTTGTATATTCGCAAGCGAAATATAGAAACGGGCAGAAATATACAAACCGCAGCCTCCATAACAAACAAAACTATAGCTATGAAGCACAATTATCAAAACTATAACTATAGAGTCTTATTATGTTTGTTATTTCTAATATTTTTTTTTTATTTTTTTTTATGTTAAGGCAAAAGCTATTGAATAATGAGATTGATTCCTACAAAGTTTAAACACCTTTAATTAGTAAGAATATAAAGATAATATTTATGACATACAATTTTTGTAAGTTCCACAATGACATATAATGTCTTATCATAATACTCGTATTAATTAATATATAATTTTAAATTTTAAAAAATAATGTTAAAGAATAAGTAAGTAATATTAAGATTAAAATATGAAAAAGAAATTCTCTTAATATGCTACAAGTAACAAATAAAAATTAACATATAATATTGTAATATATTAATAAATACACATGTATATTAAAATTAAAAAGGATAATATATAAATACCTCCTAAACTAAGAACAAAATTCTAGCGACACATCTTAATGTAAAGAATATATAGCGAAAAGGTAAGGACCCAAGCCCATGAATCTTATTTAGTCCATATCAATCCCTCTTTACCCATTGCTTAAGAAGTTGGGCCCAAGCCCAATTAGAAACACATGTAAGTCTAAATCCCCAAATATCTCTGTCTTCTTCCTGCGCCTCTTCTGCAGCTAACTCCAGACGAAATCCAACTGTGCCCTTCTCTTCATCTTTTTTTTCGACAACTTCAATCATCTGGTAAGCTTGCTAATTTATTTTGAATAGATTACAAGTAATAAACTTGTTTTACAACTAATATAATCTTCCTCTATCTTAGCAGTTTGATTATTATGCTAAAAAAATTGTAATTTATGAACGAAAAAATACTAGTTTTTCATGGATTTATATTACATGTTCACATTATGTTATTTAGGAGTTTGAAAAATTATTTTTTTACTTAAGCTCGCATCAACAAATAGTAATTTTTTTAGTCTGGAAATCCGCTATAATGCTATTACGGTAGCAAAACTTTCCTTTTTATTTCGGTCATTCACTAAAAGAAAAAGAATACTCCCTCTGTTTCAATATTAATATTTGTTTGTGTGTTTTTAACTTGATATGAAGTTTAAGAAATTGAAACTTTTGAACCTTGTGTATCTTAAATTAAAGATAATAGAAGGTACCCTTCAATATTGTGGTCGTAAAGTGATAAACTCAGAATTAAAGAGTTGCTGAAAAAAAGGAAAGAGATATTTTTTTGAAATGGGTTAGCAAGGAAAGTAAGACAAATAAATTGATACGAAGTGAGTAAGAAATCAACTCTTGAACTGGAATTGCTTGTGGCTCTGTTTTTTTTCTCTCTTCATAATTGGCAGTGGTGCTTAATGCAATAGCGTATGTATTGCTGATTTTGTATTAGATGTATAATTGACAATCTTTTTATGTCCCTGAAGTACTGAGCTACTTCTACGTGTGACAAGAATGGTGCGTGCGTACAAAGTAAAAGGGGAGAAGAGAAAAAAGAAAGGAGAGAATTATGATAAAGAAGATGAAATTGAGGTACCTTTGGAAGAGGAGGAATCAACAAAAAGAGTGAAGACAGAACACACTGCGGCTGACACGGAGGCAGCTGAAAGAGTTGTGGATTTATTATCTGGGATTCCTATTGTTGCAACTGATCAAACCACTAAATCTGGTGTTATTTTCATCATTGAAAGAGCTTCTCTTGAAATTGCTAAAATTGGAAAGGTCTGTCTCTATCTTTGCAAATGTCATTTTGTTCCTCTACTTTTATCATGGTTTTGATTACAAAACTTTTGAATGTCTACTTTTGAAGAAGCTTGTAGCTTTATCAGTATTATATGATGTTATCCAACATCCCACTAGCTCATCGCATATAATGCTCATCCTTCCCTTCACCATGTATAAAAGAAGTTGAAGTTATTGTGTGTAACGATCTCTTCCTCTTGTCGATGCAGACATACCAGCTTCTGAATTCTGATGAACACTCCAACTTTCTGAAGAAGAATGGTCGGAACCCTTCTGATTATCGGCCTGATATTGCGCATCAGGTTAGTTGACTTTGGAACTCCAGCCCTATCTTGTTGCCCAATATTCCTATAGTAGGAACACAATGGTGTTCCTGTAGACTCCAGATTTAAGTGTTCGTCATTTGAGACACTATCTGCATGTGGGCCATAGATTAATGGTCACCAGCAAGAAGTTGATGGGTCAAACTTCTGTCAACTTTTTGTGGAGATGGGCGGTGGAATGTCCTGGTCAGGTATTGAGTCCTGCAAGTGAAAGTATGTCGAATAATGACAAGGAGTGGGATATCTGGTAGTTGGCCACGAAATCGCCAAGTAGTCATTTTAATAGCTCTTTGATAATATATTGATATATATTTATTAGTGATTATTCATTGATTTCTCTAGTGGAACTTTCTGTTTCTCTAAGGGTACAATATGAGTTTGGTTTGGACAAGAAAGAGAAAATAGAATATGAAATTAGGAATGAGCTCACCCGAGTTTGTTCAGTCCATATCTTCCCTTACCCTTTTCTAGATTTTGTTTCAGTTGAATACATGAATAGGATGTAAAACAGCTTCTTCTCATAAATAATAGTAAAAACTTCTAGATACAAGATGTGTACAACAATTTTAGAGTTCTTTCAAACATGTTATTCCCACACTTATCTATACAAGTGGGGACATCATATGTGTACTTCAAAGGTAAATGAGAAATACCAAAATCAGTTTCATTTGCACTATGGATCTCTTTGCTTTCCAAATCTCTCTAGTTTCTCTCCTCTGGCATTTTTGTTTATAAGAATGGAATCTCAACATAGGTGTGCAAAATTTTGTCCATTTATCCTCTTCTGCAAAATGCCATCTTCCCTATCATCACGGTCATATGCTTTATCTAGTTTCTCTCCTCTGTCATTTTTGTTTATAAGAATGGAATCTCAACATAGTTGTGCAAAATTTTATCCATTTATCCTCTTCTGCCAAATGCCATCTTCCCAATCATCATGGTCATATGCCTTTAGGCATAATCTTGCTTATTCACTCTAGAGTCCACGTATTCAATTCTACAATCCACTTTGCAATTAAGGCAGCATCTAATATATGCCGTCCATCTATAATAGTTGTTTTGTCCCAAGAGATAAAATGAAAATTCTACTGAAAGTCTAGAGAACATAACAAAGTTGGGACAATGGATAAGTGGGCTAAGCATGTTTGTTTGCTTAGTTACCCAACTGACACTTAACGTTTAAGTTTCTGCTCTGTCAAAAG
>JAJOOO010002192.1:0-33036 GCA_029582685.1 Solanum piurae
CTAAAATGTGGTGTTAAACCCAAAAAATTCAAGGGTCCCATACTCCCATTCCTAAAAATTGTACCTATAAGCTATATGCTACTACTTTTTTGAAATTTTATTTTGTTGGCTTATTTACACGTTTATACTTTTATTTTTCGAACCCCCTGAACGAAAATCCTGGGTCCGCCACTGGTTCAGATAGGAAATAGATACACTTGATAGTTGAGTAGAGAACTCGCAAAAAAGTGAAATAGTGTGATACTTCAGTTTTTTTTTAAATCATCATTGCTAACAATAAAGAAATGGAACTTGTGGTGCCAAACTCCAACAACAACAACATACCCAGTGAAGTCCTACTAAGTGATGTTTAGGGTAGAGTATATGCATACCTTACTACTATCTCGTAGAGATAGAGAGGTTGTGGTGCGAAACTCCCATCTCATTTTTCTTTGTTATACAACTTTTGAAATTTGTGGTCTTAAATGTGTCAGAATATTTGTATGATTATAAAAGCTCGTAAGGGTAAAATGATGATTGTATTGTAAATTGTTCTCAAATTGACACTAAATATGCTTTGACCAATTAGAACACTATACTTGTTGAAGTTAACTTGTATCAGAGTGTAATAGACTGGGTTATTTGCATAGTAGCAGAATATGCATCTTTGAGACTGAATTTTTCGCAATTGTATTCTACAGAGTATGCTTTTGAGAGTTCAGTTCATTACTCATTGAATCATGAAAAAATGAACCAATTTGATATGCAGTTGTTAGTAGGGGAGAGGCCAAGAACTTTAGCTGTACCAATGAATCAGATGATATTGATCTGTCCTGAGGAAGGAAATGCTAGATGATTAACAAACAAGCTTTACTTCATAAAAATACTAATCAGTTGATATTTTGTTTTTTCTGTTGTTTCTCGACTTCGTTTTGTCCCCATAATACTTTCATGTTTGCTGCATGGAAACGGATTGACGATGAACATATTCATTTTCTGTTATTTCCTTAATCTCTAGTACACAGGAGAACATATCGGATGTAACCTAAGTTTTTAAGGTCAGAAGATGCCCATGAAAAAGAATTTTTTAGAGGAAGATAAAAAAAAAATGTGGATTTCCCTATTGATTAACCTCTGAAGCGTTGGGATTGGATATAGATGGGAAATATGTAGATCGTAGTAGTTCGCCAACCTCTCTAACTAACATACGATACAATTTCACTTCACAGCCTTTTATGTCGCTTCGTCTAGTTGGCTTCAAAGATATCTAAATCTAATAATCCATTGTGAACTTTGTATGACAGGAGTGCCTAAATGGTGAGTTTTTCAGGGTTGGTCCAAATCCTAAATTTGCTCCAGTTGCTGGATCTCATTGGTATTTTCTTCTCTTCATAACCTATTTTCATCACTGACTTTTATTGTTCCTTCAATTCTTTTCCTTTCCTACACCACAACAAATACAATCTCTGAGGTTACATAACAGAAGAATTCATCATTCTTGTTCATTCTTTGTTAATAAAGAGATTTTGTTTAGAATTGTCAGTATTAAACTAAGCCTTACTTCCTCTCTATGCAGGTTCGATGGAGATGGGTATGTCTCTTGCAGTCTCGGCTTTTCAATTTAGAGTACACATCAAATTTTCACAAATTATTTTTTGAAAAAGAAGTGTCACTATTGTTTCGCTTTCACTCGTTTTGAGCGACAACGGTGTCTTCATTTTGCTGAAACTGGATTAGAGTATTGCCTTTCATGTGGTTAATTGACTGTATAGCTTATATAATGAGGCAAGGAATTCACATGTGATAATCTTTTAATGTTTGAGGAAAATATTCATGTTGTTGTACTCTTTTCTTAACTGATCACTTCCTATGGCTTGTTGACCTTATGTGGCTCTTTAAACTTTTAACTCAATAATACTATGTCATATTAGCAATTCAGATTTGGTATACAGATGGTTATGCTTATACCTAGATATTGAGAGTAAAAATAATTGATGATTAGGACATTTCTCAATATCAGGGCCAACTTTGTTCATTTTCTTGACTATCTACTGTCTGTTAGTTAAGAGACAGCATACAATACAAACGATTTATTTTGTTAATTGTCTTATGATGCAGCATTAAGTGATCAGTCATGCTTTATTAGTTCACTTTTCTTATTTGCCTTTTAACAATGACAACAAAATTCATTTGGTGTATCTACATTTCTATGTTTTATGTTGCTTTTGATATGTAGAGGAGCATATGTGAATGTGAAGGTTAAAATCCTCATTATATTGCCTGACATCAGAGAGAACTGCTACCTTGATTAACTTTGATTTTCCTTCAGCATGATTCATGGCTTGCAAATTAAGGATGGAAAAGCAACATATGTCTCACGTTTTGTGAGGACATCACGTCTTAAGCAAGAAGAGTTCTTTGGAGGAGCTAAGTTTATGAAGGTGAACAATTATTTTAAAGTTCTTACTCTCAGATTTCTTTGTCTTGTTAATCTTTTATTCTATGGAACTTTAAACAATAAATATTTGAAGTTTTTTAATTTGAAGTTTTTTAAACTTAATGTGATCTTCTGTCTCTTTTTTTTTTTTTAAGAAGTCATTGAGCATGTTCTCACATAAAGGATTCTTTGTCTAGAACACTAGCATAAATCGTTCACTAAGTATTTGGAATATTAACATGTGATGTTCTGTTGTTGTATGACATGCTCTGCTATCCTCATCTTATTATATAACGATCATTACCAAAAGTAAGGAAATGAAGGGGGGGGGGAAAAAAAAACCTCAGTTTCCTGTGGTAAACAATGCTTTGGTTTGAGTGTGGTCATCTACTTTTTCCTTTATTTCAGGCACACATTCAGCAAAAAAAATGCTTTGCCAGTCTCCAGTCCTGTACTTTACAATTATTTTATCGCATTTTTATGTGGCTAATCTTTGTTATCTGGTACCTTACTAGGACCTCAAGATTATCGCATTTTGTTGCTCCTGTTTCCTGATAGATTTAACCTCCCCATGTTAATTATTTGTCTCCAATTCTTTGTTCTGAATGTGAGATAACAAATAATCTTAAAGTACTTAATGGTTTCTGTTGAGTTTTATAATCATCCCACATGATTTATGTATGGAGAAAAAAAATAAAATTACACGTTAGTCCAAGACTATTAATTATAAGCATGAATAACAAATATATTGACAAAGAAATTGAATTTTTTTACGATAAAATGAAATGTCAATTGTTTAGGGTCACCTAACCAAAGAACCCTCATTCTCAAGGAAAAGTTTGTCTTAGAGCCTTGAAGCGAGGAGAAGCGCTCAACATATTTTGAGCCTCGCTTTAGCGCACCTTTGACAACATTGATTAGTACTATGGTAATTTTGCAATCAAAATGGTTTTCCACTTAAATGACCTACTCATATTTCTTGGTCTGCTTGTTCTTAATTGAACCTGTTGTTATGAGTGGTAAAACATTACAAAATGGTTCTGAATATCCAATCACTTACCCAGATTCACCTCATAGCTAGCTACTTTCTGATATTGGATGCATTCTTATTCAATGTTAAGCCATTAATTTTGATGTCCTCAACTTGATGGCATTACTGTATCAAGGAGCCATTTCTTTGTATATTATTTAGTCTTTACTATTGTATTTGCAGATTGGAGATCTTAAAGGGCTGTTCGGGTTGTTCTCAGTATGCATTTACATGCTCAGGCAAAAGCTGAAAGTTTTGGACATTTCCTATGGAAGTGGCACAGGTAGGACAGAAAGGTTTGAGGATGTATGATGTTTTTATCTTGATGGTATCTTTGCAACAAGTTTTTATTTTATAGGAACTAAATGTCTTGAGAATGATATGCATATACGCGTGTTTTGTATACCTTTGCGAGACTTATAAAGAGGAAACTAAAAAATTTCACCTTCTTTCAGCTAATACAGCTATGATATATCACCACGGGAAGCTTTTGGCTCTTCATGAGGGTGATAAACCATGTAAGTCACTTCTCCATTTGATCTATTGACTGAAAAACTTAAGCTGTCTATCATCTAAATGCTTGCTAGCCTGAATATGTTGTTAAGGTTCTTTGATATCTTATAGTTAATTACTTTCTTTCGTTTATTCTCTAAGTGTCACAACCCGAGACTACCCTTAGTCGTAACACAATGTTTAGAGCCACAAGTGATCCCAAGCTAACCCATGGTCTAGCATGACTCTGAGATTTAAATTATTAACAACTGAAGATAACTGATGCAGAAGTTTAATATGAATAGTTTATTAAATCCAAAACACTAAATGGAATATCTGAATAAAACATAAGTTGAAGCTACTATCTGACTATCTGAAAACCTCTATTAAGATGAGTTGCTGGGACAAGACCCCAACTAACTTTAACTATCTGAAAACTGCAAGACTTAATAAATGAAATTAATATAAGGGTTGTCCTCGAGAGATGAGGGCTCACAAAACTCTGCTGCTGAGCTGATACAAAATCGTACTAACCGCGAGCTGGATACTGACGTCTCTGAACCTATCTTATAACTACATAGCGTAAGAATGTATGTGGTCAGTACTTTGAATGTACTGAGTATGTGAGACATGCATCATAATCTAGTAAACTGAACACTGAACAGAATAAATCCGAGATACTAAACTAAACATGAAACTGAAATACATGAAATGATGCAATGACCAAGTAGTAAAACATGCGTCTGACAAATACTGAAACTGAAATAATATCTGACTGAATTGTAGGAGATACTAATAACCGATATAAAACCATGTGAGCTAAACATGGAGTTCTATGTATAATCTCCATAAAAAATGCCCAATATACCTTGTCAGGGTATAAAGGCTGATTTGAGCTAATGTGGTCCCAGGTGTCAATCCTGGTCTAACGGGTGACCCTTATGATCCTATGGTGGCACGTAGTTTTGAGACTTAAGGATTTTTACTAAAGATCTCAGTCTTAAACTGGCGGGTGAACCTTCATCTCTATGTCCACTCGGTCCTAAGTAATACTCCCAACTGAATGTATGTTGATAGACTAACAATACTAATATTCTGATAATACTGAATAATGCTGATACAATTGATAATATGAGAAGCTCGTGATTTCTAATAAACTGATAATAACTAGTAGACACTTTATCTGAAAGCATCTTTAATCATGAAAAACTGATAATCTGAAATATGCAGCCTAAAATAACATAGTTCCGAGACATGAAATACCTATATCCTAAGGTTTCATGAAAATACTATTTAGAAGTACTGAATTTTAGGTGAAAACACATATTCAAGCTATTCATGTAGAAGAACAGAAAAATATAGTGAACATCATGCTTTTCACAAGAACCCTAACTTCTGTAAAAATCATTAACGGAAGAACTATGTTTACTTTGGGACTCAATGGGTGAAAGGATAACCATTGATGGGATCCCACTTACCTAGAATGGAAAACTCTAGCTTGAATCCTTGAACTGAAGCTTGAAGGTGAAGAATCCTAGTTCTTGCTTGAGAGAACTTAGAACATATTGTTATAATGATTCTAAGTGTTAGGCGTGAATGAGGATGTTTAGTCGACTAAATTCCCCTTAACTCCACTTAGGATACGCTAAAACATCATGGTTTAGGAGTTAAAATAGCGGGAAAAGACCAAAACAATCTTAACTGAAAAGTCGTCGGAACATTCCGCGGGGCATTTACGGACCATGGTTTGATCTACGGGCTCTAGATCCCATCCGTGGAATTCACGCTAAAATTTTAAGTCTTAGAAGTTCATTCTACGAGCCTAATTTACGACCCATATATTGGTTTATGACCCGTGGTAGAATCCGTGAAAAGCAGGTTGAAATATCAGCTGTATAAGTTCATTTTACAAGCTCAAACTACAGAATGTAGTTTGAAGATTGGACCCGTATAATCAGTTCCTGAAATCTCTGCTGGAAGTGTCTATAGTAAAACGGTCATAACTTTTTACTCCGAACTCGGATTGATGCAAACATGGTGGCTTTGGAAAGAACACTCATAGATATTTAATTTGATAGGTCATGGGCCACCTAACTCTTAATATGCTAAGAGATATGGTCGTTTGAAGTTGACTCTTGCATGAACTCACACGAAAACTTAGCCGATAGAGAAGCTATGAACTCGACTTAGTGCTAGAGGTCCCTTATGACCCTAAACCACATCCGATACACTTCCTACACTTGATAATAGACCTTAACACACATGAACAAGTAGTACATCACCCGGTCCAAGCTGATACGCTTACGACGAATGGTTCGGATCTTAAGCATAGATTTTGTGAGGTGTTACATTAAGACTGTAACTTTTTAATTCCCGGAGATGATTTAATATGTATTCAAGCCCCCAAACAGTGATTTGACTGATTTTTAGTAAGATTGCTATTTGTTGTTGAAGTTCGTGACCGTGTGAAACTGAAGGACCCAATTTTTGTTATACTGTTTCATTCCTTCTCATATTGACAAAATGAAAAGTCTGTTCACAGATGTAGTTAAAGTTCTGGAGGATGGAGATCTGCAAACTCTTGGCATGATGGATTACGATAAAAGGTTGCAACATTCCTTTACCGCTCACCCGAAGGTTGACCCTGTAACTGGTAAGAGAACAGTCATGTGAATCTACTACTAATTATGGAAATAAAATTAATAAATGTGTCATGCTTTATTGGTTCCAGTCCTTTGTTCATAAAGAATGCTACCTAAACTATTAGAAAGGAACATTCATACTGTGGCTATCAGCCCAGCATTTCCTGTATCCTTTCCTTTAGTTGCAAAATCCTCCAAATTGTTTCTTAAATGAACAGGGTTCTCCTCCCATTTCAGACCTGAACGTCCTGATTTCCATATAGGTCATTACTCAAATGGAAATATAAAAACCTTTGAAATTTTTTGTTAATATCTACTACCATATTATGAAAGTACACTTAACTAATTAGTAGTGGAGATGACAAGAATTTTGGAACTGAGTTCGACTCAATTCAAGTTAGGTAGCCTTTATTCGGGAAAGAACTTAGGTATCGAGGTGCATTTTGTTCAAATGTACAACAAAAGCCAAATATGGATCTAAAGTAAAGCTGGGGAGTAAAATATATGATGATTTATTATATCGTATATTGCTTTGCAAATACAAAGCTTGATTTGAAAATATTTGCATACAGGGGAAATGTTTACTTTTGGCTATTCGCCGACACCACCTTTCGCTACATATAGAGTCATATCCAAGGATGGTGTCATGCAAGATCCAGTTCCAATAACGATACCAGCATCTGTTATGATGCACGATTTTGCTATTACTGAAAATTATGCAATTATGATGGATTTTCCGATGTACTTCAGACCAAAGGTACGCCTCCTTTACAAAAAAAAAATCAATTAATTTATTCTTTGAAGAGTTTTGGATTTCCTCTCCTGATGACTATAACAGAAGCTATTCTTAAAGAGGGATTTCTGTCTTGTATAAAAGGTTCTCCTTTCCTCTTTGAGTCATCAGCTATTTTGGCTCTTTAGTTTGGAACTCCGTTTTCGGTCTTTATCTTGAACATGGAACTTGTAGAAGGAAGTTTCAAATTGTTGCCTTATTGGAGTGTTCTAGAAGATGCATTCGAGATAATTGAAGTGTGTAGAAGTCTTTAGACGACACATCAAAACCAAAATAGTGAAGTAGCATCATCTTCTTTATAAGTTTGAGTGCTTGGAGACAATGTCGTTGTCTTATAAGCCAAGGGGTAACGTAAAGTTATGGAGAAATGGCGCTAAATGATTTTGAATTTCTTGGGATTGTAAGTAAATTCTGGTGGACAAAGTACAATTACGTGACCGGATGTTTGAAATGCTTATTAATCTAAGATCAGTGAGCCATTTTCGAATCAACTGACTTCTTATTTATTCATTTTACTTCTAAAGAGTGTGGATGTGTCTCCCTTAAATTATACTCTTATGACTTATCTATGTTGTAAAAGAATAATACATTGCAGTCTATGATGTGGAGATCGATTGGATAAAGCCAAACTTGGAAAATTAGACATTAAATGTGAAATAATGAATGTTTTTCTTTTTTACTGTTGGATGATGTAAAGTTGAATGTGAATGCAATAGACTTGGGTATTCAGCTCTTCTTCAAGTGCCTAACGAATAATCTATGGTTCCTTCAAGTCCAGTATTCGTCCGATGAACTTTGGGATGTGCTATCCATATGCACAAGGAAGTTAACAACATGTTGTCTACATGTTTACACTTGCTGCCTTGCCAGATGATTGGCAGTTAAATTGCTTGGCTCAATCAACCGCTTGAAAGTTCCCTCATGCTTGTTTTCAAAATTAATAATGAAAGTGAGTTCAGATGATTAATGAGCTGCTATGTATTTTTTAGGAAATGGTGATAAATAAACAGCTGGTATACAGCTTTGACCCCACAAAGAAGGCTCGTTTGGGAGTTTTTCCACGCTACGCAAAGAACGAAGCCCTAATCAAGTGGTTCGAGCTTCCTAATTGCCTCATATTCCACAATGGTATGAAGTTTTAGAATTTGAAATTCTTTTGGTTTTTATATCTGAAATTCGAAAGTTCATGTCCCTTGATGGGAAAATAGAATAGAACTCTAGCCAAGAGGTAGATGTCAGTGTATAATTGTTTACTTCAATTGGTAATCCTCTTAAGAAATATCTCCATTAAGCTGGTTACAGAAAATAATTATCACGTAGAGCAGGTTTATTTCCAGTGGCATTTTACATTTTGTCCTTTACTTCTTCTGCAAATATATGCCAGTTTTCCTAAGCTGTTGATGGTATACATTAGGCGTAATGCATAAACAGACACTCAAACTTGGCCTCAACTGGCAAGTAAACACTCTAACTATAAGAATGCACATCTAGAGGTGTCTAGATGTACACTCTTAAATTTGGAGGTTTACTTGCCAACTGAGATCAAGCTTGAATAACTTACTTCACTTCACTCAAACTGGCATGTGGCAACATTTACCTTAGATGAAACTGTGGGACTTGGGATGACACATGTGAAATAATAATTTGTGGATAATCACTCAAGAAAGTTGAGAATTAACCCATAAACTACTTACAGTATAAGTGAAACTTTTAAAGGATTGGATTTATCTGCATACAACTGTGCTCCTGAAAGAAGTTACTCAAGTAAGTTTTTAATTGATTCCTTTGGCGGAAAAGGAGTCTGTGTACCTTCATAGAAACTTCCTCTTTGATAAAGTAACAAACTGAAAGAAAGAAGGGGACTCAACAAGATTGTAGATGGTCTCTCGTCCTGATGTATGATCTTGACATATTTCCGTGTGAGCTCCGGGGCACTAATAAGTGGGTGGATATCTTGAAAAGCCTCATGCTAGGTCTATGCTGCACAAAAGAGAAAACGTTTTCTTACTCTTCAACTCCCAGTAATTTCTTCCTTTTTCTATCGAAATAGAGTGAGTGCAAAACGTAAGGTGGATATCTTGAAAGCCTCATGCTAGGTCTATGCGGCACAAAAATAACAGATTTCTACCAACCAACTGAGAAAACAGCTATCAACTTCATTGAACCTGCTTCCTGATATACTTTTATACAACTTTGAAGAGATGGATACTCTTTGGAACCAATGTAGATGGTTTGCACTTCTCAGATCGTCTTGTTGGACATAACGACTACCTTAATTTGAGTGACTTCTATTAAAGACTGCAAAAACCCAAAAATGTTTATCCTCTTATCGGACACCACCATTCATAAACTTCAACGAATCTCAAGATATAAATGCCTTAAGTCTTACTAACCGATCCAAACTGAGTTTTATTTCATTGCTTTACCAGCCAATGCTTGGGAGGAGGGATATGACGTGGTCTTGATCACTTCCCGCCTGCAGAATCCAGATCTAGACACGATTAATGGAACTGAAAAAGAAGAACAGCGTGACAGTTTCACAAATGAGTTGTGGGGAAACTCTAGCCTGATGATCTTAATTGATTTTCAGATCTTCCAAGTATCTTGATTTTAGTCTTAATTGTCAGGTATGAGATGAGGTTCAATATGAAGAATGGTGTAGCATCACAGAACAAAATGTCAGAGGCTGCTGTTGATTTTCCACGGATCAACGAGAACTACACTGGAAGGTCAGCTATTACAAGATTTTCATTTTAATTCTTAAATTCCTGCACTACGTAAAATATCCAGAATATGGAATAATGGCTGTTAAAATGCTGCATAGGAAGTTAGGAACACCTTCATCTGCTGGCTGTCTCTCTTGCTTCGTCTTTTATTCACAGCGTTGAGAGATTGCTTGCCTTAACTTTAGTAATTTGATCATCTCATTTTCATTCCTTATATGCCTTAATTTTAGCGATTTGATCATCTCATTTTCATTCCTTATGTCATTGTGATGATACTAAATTTTACGAAATTTAGGAAGCAACGCTATGTATATGGAACCATTTTAAACAACACTTACAAGATCACAGGAATTGTCAAATTTGATTTGCATGCGGAACCAGAGACTGGAAAATCAAAGCTTGAAGTCGGTGGAAATGTTCCTGGAATTTTCGACCTTGGACCTGGAAGATTTGGCTCAGAGGCAGTATTTGTTCCCCGTCAGCCTGGGACAGAATGTGAAGAGGACGACGGCTATTTGATATTGTTTGTACATGATGAGAACACTGGGTACTCCTCTACCACTCGCTTGCATTGCATATACAAAACACACATATTATAACTTGGACCTTTTCTCTGTGTGACCAAAAGATGTGACATTGACTGTCTTTAAGTTGAATTTACTTTTTTAAAGAAAACCAAAGTGGGAAAGGGATGTGGATTTCATCTAAAGTGTTTTCTGCTTCAAGCCTAGTAATAAGTAAAAGAGCATAATTATACAACTTGCCTCTCAATTATGATTTGAGGATTGTGGCATGTCCAAAAAACCTTAAGATGCCCTGTTAGGCAACCTCCTGCTGAAAGTCTCCAAATTTTTCACAAGTTTATTATCAAAATGAAAGAAAGTAGTATCATTCAGTCAGTCGAGCACACTGCAATCTCAAACTAGTTAATTTAGGAGTCATGTGTATATTCCTCTCTATTTGGTTCCACTTCTATTGTAAAATTGGCAAGTCATTTGTCTTTCAAGGCAATTATGGGTTCTCTAGAATGAGATGGTCCTTTAAATCTCACATTCTTTCATACTCAGACTTAATATAAGATTAGCAACACTAAACCTTAATCCACACCCACAGAAGGACTTATTCTTCATACTTATTATATTCTTCGTCTAAGTCATTGAATACCATGTAGCGATCCATCTTCCTCTGCATATTAATTTTCATCAGTTTTCTAAGCAAAAATATCGCCCCTACTACATATCTACTGTGCATAAACCTAAAATGGTTCTCTATCATCCTTAAATTTCCTTAAGGTACAAATACTCAAAAAGGAGAACTCTTAGTTGAATAAAATCCCAGTCCTAGATAGGTGAATGACCAATGTAATTAACGCCTTTCCTTTCAGGCGTAGAATCGTGTTCACTATTTTATGCTATAAACTTGAAATTTTTCTCTGACCAATCCTCTGGTGTACATTATGCAGAAAGTCCTCAGTGAATGTAATTGATGCGAAAACAATGTCAGCTGAACCTGTGGCAGTTGTTGAATTACCCAAAAGAGTTCCATATGGATTCCATGCCCTCTTTGTCACAGAGGTGAGTTAACATAACATCTTCTTGTTGTTTTCTGAACCTGTGACAGTTCCTGTAGAGTTGCAATTTGCTGTTTCTCTCTTTTAACATTTTGGTTTAAACTTGGTCTCATTCTCGCGATTCATCGTCCTCTGTACAGGAACAAATTCAAGAACAAGCCAAAATGTGAGAGATATTTGTGAAGAGTGGATCAGCAAGCCTGTGTGCTTACAACATGCAACTCTGTTTTCAGTTGGTATCATCAATATTATTGTGTGATATATATTGTAACTCTATCTATTATGTATGGAGGATTTAACTTCTTTGGAAATGACTCTTCTATGTTTGTTTCTATAATTAATAATGAAAATTTAAATAAAAAGGTTGAGTAATATTATATTTTATTTCATGATCAAAAAAGGTTTCCTCCACATTACACTTCTAAATCCTTTTTTTTAGATGTTTATCATGCAAAACATAGATTTTCTCTAATTATGCTTTGGTCGATAAATGAAAACAATTAATAACTTTGTGCTCTTCTATTATAGAATCGTCTGTTTGGTCCCAAATTTTTTTTGCTTTTTTCCAAAAGATAAATATTCAAAATAGTTTTTGGTTATACCATTGTACTTGATTTTTTGAAAAAATAAATAAATTGAAGATGAATTTCAAGTTAGAAAAAGTAGTTTCGATTAGTTTATCAAGTGTCTTTTTTATTGACAAAGTTTGAAAAAGTAGTTTGAATGTTTTTTCAAGTTTTTAGCATGTTTAAACACAACTTTAATTTTTAAATATCTTTTTAAAATTTTTCTTTTTTCAAATGTCAACTTTTTCTATTTATTAATTATTATTTTTATGTCCAAACGCTTACTAATCTCCTGGTCTAGGTAAGCATTACCAATGGTGAATAGAATATTCTTAAATTCTTAAACAGAATAGAAATGATAAAGATTCCTCGTGTCCGTCTAAATGGGTTTTAGTTTTTAGGTAAGTTTATCTTTAAATATAGAGAAAATGGCCAAACTCCTCCTCAATCTATAACCAAATTTTGAACTACACATTTATATTTTATGGGGAGACCTATTATCTCTTTGAACTACTTTAAAGCGAAATATATATCACCCTAGAACTAGAGAATCACATTCTTCGTATGTGGTGTGCACACGCGCTACAACAGTCAAATATCCTTCTTTTTTTTAAAAATAAATAAATGTTGTTCTTCTTCATTGCCAACAACATCATCTTTACTCTTCTTTTCTCCAGATGTTTAGACATGTTTTTATTTCTTTTCACTGTAAACTCCCCTAAACCTTTATCTCCCTCCACCCCATTTCTCCCTAGGCACCCCACACCCACTCTCGTCTTTCATAACCTACAAATTAGATCTCAATCCAAGATCCATATCAACACTTATCATCTCTTTTTCGGGTAAAAGAAATCAACAATATTTATCAACAACATCACCATCACAACAATAATTTTATCCAGTCATTTAGATCAACCCCTTCACCTCTCCCATCCAAATTCTGCAATTTTGGCACCAATTTTAAGTTCAAAGTTCTTGCTAATCATCTTAGACTTGAGTACGACTATGCCCTTTTGATTCCTTCTTTAAATAGTGAAAGATTTATGCCTTTTAAACTTGAGGAAATAATTTGGATTATCAAGTTGAGCATAATCGACGGGTGGTTGTTGCTCAAGTTCCTAAAGTCATTATTGGGTGTAGTTTGAATTCTTCATCGAACAATAATAGAGATTAGAGATAAGATCTGAAGGTTGGTGAATTTTATTAGAGTAAAAAGATTAAAGTCGATTTAATTTTATTCACCATATGAGTAATAATTTTAATGCTTATTTAGTGATTTCGATGGTGATTTACAGTGTTAAGAATTATTGTGAGTAAATAGTGAGACAAATAATGAAAAAGTATTAAAAGATGGGTGACGAGATGGACTGCTAAGGTAGTGGACTAGTGGTGGTTCAACAATGGTGATGAAGAACATGTACAGGATGGGTGATTTTTTTGAGTGAGGAGAGGGGGGAGGGGGAAGGGGAAAAAAACAAAAAAGTAGAGAAAATTAAATAAAAGACAAAAGTAAAAAAATTATATGTAAAAAAAGTCAAAATATTTTTAAAATATCTTTTTATCCGTTTTTTCAACTTTCACCTGTTTTCAAGAGAGTGAGCACACTCTCTGTGCCATGTCAGTACTTAAGGGTGCATTTATACCACTTTAAAATAGTTCAAGGGGGTAATAGAACCCCTATAAATATAAGTGTGTAGTTGAGAATCCGGTTATAGGTTGAGGGTGTATTTGACCATTTTCTCTTAAATGTATTATATTATATAAAAAAAAGAGAACCCTGGAGATTTGCCGCTTGTCAATCCGGTGACGTGCCGCTACTACAACCACAACTACCCTTTCTCTCCTCTCCAGAAACTCCACACTCGGTCGTTTCCCTTCATATACAATGAGGGGCGTAGCTACATAGTATTTACGATGTCCAATTGGATACCCAAAATGGACTTTTCCAAATGTTCCTGGAAACTCTTGCTCCCATTGGACCATTTGTATCTATATGCATCAGGATCCCGATTCATGGATCTCTCGGTTCGAGAAATCAAAATAAGAGGCTCGAACCATTTCTTCGGACTCTTTTTCAAATTCGATAAATATTGGTTGATCGTATATTTCATTATAGTTCTATGATTCAGAGTATCCTTTCCTATTTGATCCCTTTGAATTCCATATTTGGAGTTGCAATCGAATCTATTCATTAAAAAGAATCGATTCAATACATTTCTTATGTACCCATAGGTACTATATTGGATTTGAATCAAATTTTCCTTCTGATTGATGTTTAACATGTTGATCCTTGAATTTCCTATTGATATCTGTTTCATATCTTTTACACCACAATACTACTATTGCAGGTTGCTCTGCGAATTGAAGCAATGCTTGGTTCCAGTGATTGTAATTGAGCTAATTTTTATAACCTTTAGTTGCTGAGTTAGTGAGTTTGCTATTTTCTAAACCTTCTCCTTAATCTCTATACTAATTCGAGTTTTCAGTTTTATTTCTGGTAGAGACTGATCTATTTTTTTAGTAGGACGGATATTTTTAATCATCTATATGACTTCGCTACAATTCGGTCTACAAGAGTCACATTTCTATCACTATAGCTAGCAAATACATCAACATTGGCTTAAGTCATCTACGACCCCTTAAAGTTGTCCGCATATTTCACTTAAACACCTTAACTAGAGGTTGAGGCTGTTCTTATTAAACACCTCTACAATACAAAACATGTACCTATTAAATACTTTTGGATGACATGTCATTATAAATGTAATACAATTGTAAGTATGCGCGAGAAGCCAGAAATTATTATTTTTTGCTGACCAATAAAAAATGGACTTATCAACGTAAGAAAATTCATAATCTGAACATAATTTTTTTTTAAAAAAAAAAAAAACAGTTGTCTTCTCCAACTCATCTTCCCCAATTGAAATTCTCAATTCAAAATTACCTGAACCTCATCGGCCAAATTTCTTTGCTACCATCCCTCGATATGCCCCTTTCCCATATAATCCTTCATTCATTCTTTCTTTCTAGCATCATTCCACTATCATCAATATCATCATCGTTGTTCTCTTCATCGAAAAAACATCAATGAAATAAATAACCAGTAAAAACACAAAAAAGATCAAAAGAGTTTACTATTAAAGATTTTCATTTGAGTTGTGAAGAGAATTTCATCAAAAATAAAATCAAATTGAGTCAAAAACAATTCCGACTAAACTCCATTTTTTCCGACAAAACTAATACGAATCTGAAGTTGTTTTCTTATATAATTAAGAATGGAAAGGAAAAAAGGTGGAATAAGGATGGTTATCGAAGTGTATACAGTTTTAGTTGTCGATCGTTGTGCATGTGTTCAGGCAAAAATGAAAATAGGGAAGGACGGGGGTGGGTGGGTTGTTCTGGCAATGAAGAAAAAAGAGGAAGAAAGGTTTTTTTTTTTTGGCTGAAAACATAGTTTTTATTTTATTTTAATTTCTAATTTATTTTTAAATTGTTATTATGGGACAATGCCACGTCAGCTGCAAGCGTATAACATTTAATTTCTATTTTTAGTAGATTGTAAAAAAATGTTCGATAGATATTTTTTTTACTAAAAAAGGTGTTCAATTGGAACAAGCCTAAGATAAGGTGTTCAAGTGAAATATGCGAACAACTTTAAGAGGTCGCAAATGACTTAAGCCGGTCAATTTTTGAATGATCCGAAGCATGTGAAAGGTATAATAAGAGTTTAAGATTAGTATCAAACTGTTTTTAGTCTACACATGAATTTTAAACAGGGTTTGAATCAAATCGATTACAAAAACATCATAATGCCAGTTAAATCACTATCCTTCTATTCATATATATATACATGCACATACATACTATCCTAACTTATAAGATCGAAGAGATCTCTATTTGTGTTCTTCTTTTTCTATTCTAATGAATTACATGAAAAACTTGGGCTGATGCCTCATATTTAGTAATGAAATTAAAACATTTTGAAGAGACAAGAATTATATACAGCTTGTAGTAGTTGTAAACCTCCAGATTTGTGGACCATAAATGTATTGATTAAGTGCATTATGCTATAACGAGCCTCATTTGCTTCACTCTGTCTGACCTTGGATAACCATGTTGTGATCACAGCAGTCACATAGCAAAGGATGCTCAGTATCTTTAATCCTTTCATCTTGCAAGGCTAACAAACTGAATAATAATATTGTAGAATATTTTTATCTTTCAGGTATACATAATAAGTTGTAAACATTCTCCCTTTTTGTTTTCCATTTTGATAGTTTCTTATGATACATTCAAGTGGAGAACTTTAAAATGATACATGTAAAGCAAAAGGTATGACTCAACTTTCTACAAGTTAAAATTAGAATACTCGTTCACACTTTTCGGCATTTTTAACTTTATTTATCCCTTAACCAATAATTATTTATTTGTTAGAAAAATTGATATCTCACGTTGATGTGTATAAATAGTAACACTTTTCAGAAACAAAAGGATAAATTATAAAATCAAATCGGAGATGATTGATTGAAGGCTAAATGATAAGATGTCATTATCGTTTACACTATTAATGTTTGTTACTATGTAGTCTTGTATGTAATTGTAAGATATAAATGTATATTGTTTTAGTTTTAATAACAAATAAATTTTCTTTATATCCATTAGCTTAACTTTGACTAAATTTATAAAAGTATTATTTTATAAATTTGATATTTTGAATTCCTGCGCGAATAATTTTACTAGTTCATATGAATAACAAATTAAAGATCATTAGCTTGATTTTGGAACTCATCCATCTCACTTTTTGAAACTTGGAATCCCGCTAACACACTTGCATCTACTTCTCCATGTCATGGCAATGCGGGTTTTATGTGTTGATGGTATGAGAAATATTTACATAATCAGATCAAAGCTCAGAAGATTGGAAAACAAAAAAGAAAGCCAGGGCGTCCGGTGGATGAAGTAGATACAGTTTTACAACACTAAATTCATATAAATCTAATACTTTCGATGTAATGCATATATGTAGAAATCTATTAAAATTGCATCAACTACAAACACTTACCCTCCAAACTATGTTGAACGGTAGCTTTCTCAAACAAACATTTCTCAAATAAACATTTCAACGCTCCCTTTCCCTTGTTTCCCTAGATTTGTAACACAAACATTTTACACGCCTACAATTACAATATGAGCGACATATTGAGATTTTACGTTTTCGACATACACGCTTAGCCTGAGCTTGTGTCTCAGCAAATCTCCTCATCTGTAAGTCTGTCCTCCGAGGTGAGAGAAAATGAACTTGATTGAGAGAAAGAAGTTTGATGATGTCACGATCCGAGTCTACACCCTAGATGTTGCCGGCACTTAAGAACCATTGTTGGTCCCCAAGCGAACCCTCATCTTGGCTGACTACAAGCGAACCCTCATCTTGGCTGACTACAAGCGGAAGACTAACTTAAGCATGCATAAGCTGAATAAAATTCAATAAACTCAACTTTTCAAAACTTTAACTCAAATGAACAACTTAGAATAAAAATAATATATTCAACTAGCCATAAAATAGGCACTTAAGTTTTTAAACCATTAAATAAAATAAATGAATAATACAGACTTCTCAACTATACTCTATCTATGAAGCCTCTAACTGATAAAGATGGAAGTCGGGACAAGACCCACGACATCCTGACTAGACTGAAAAGTAAATGAAATCCCTTGAAAAATAAGGAGGCTCACCATAGCTAACTCGAACTCTCAGATGTATCAACGAATTTCCTGTTGATGATCATGAATACATGTGTCTGCATCATGAAAGGATGCAGGCCAAATAGCTCAGTACGTGGAATGTACGAGCATGTAAGAGGAACTCTAAAGTATAACATAAGCTTGAAACTTGATAAAAAGGAAACATACTTACCTTTTTTCAATCTTACTCAACTTAAGGAGTACTCCAAACTACTCAAAACTACCCAAACTAACTCAACTCAGAAGTACTCAAGGATAAGATACTCAACTCAGAGATTAGATACTCAACTCAAGGATATGAAATTCGACTCAAAGATATGATATTCGACTCTGGGTACTCAACTCTAGATACTCAACTTTGGATACTTAACTCTGGGTACTCAGCTCAATATAAAACAACAATACATATGCAATATAATGAAAGATTTTAAAACAATGGAAAACAACTTAGTTCGTTAAAGAAAATGCAATAGCAAACTAAACTTTACTCATATAATAAAGTAAAATAATTTTTGTGGGAGTTTCTCTAACTGACAACCATCACTTAAGAGCTATAGTGATAATACAACACTCTACCTCACGCTGCCAAGGACCACCCTATACCTTGCCATCAGCATAGGACCTAAACTACTAAGTGGATCCACTAGTCTATTGTGAAAAGGGTTCATCTAAAAAGTATGACCATTTTCTACCCATGGTGGCTACATGGTTTTATGGAGACGTGAGTTATCTGAACTCATGTTCGCCTCCAATTCGGTGCTCAATACTACTCCCAAAATATACTAGCTCTTATGTTTTAAAAAAAAACATACTTCTTCTGTGATTTGAGATTAGTGCTCAAAAACTTAGCTCAAAGGCTATCTTGGAAATCTCAGTTTTCCTTCTTGCTTCATTTAGAAAGCTATTACTCTTATCTGAAAACTATCCCGAAGGCTCTTTGGAAATCTCAGTTTCCGTTCTTATTTAAATGTGAAAACATTTTAAATCTCTTTGGGAATACTTAGTCCCCATATACTTTTTGAAGAAAAGAACGTCAACTTTACTCTTTACTGAACTCAAAACTTAAGTCTTAAAACAAAGTTAAAATGTTTGTAAAAGACTTCTTAAAATATGGTTCATGCCGAATTATGGACATGAACGACTCAATGCAGGGTTTTCAATAACCATAGATAGAACTCAAATACTTGGAACTGAATAATTTCAATAATACTACTCATCTCAAGACTGTTCGAATTATAGTGTTCATGTGGGATTATGGGCATGAAATGTTCAACTCAAGGACTCAAAGATACTTCTCAAAAGGGATTAGGAACTCAACACTTAAAGGCTTAGAACTTGAAGATACCACTTCTCTGAAAGATGCTCAACTTACGAAGCTCATGCGAAATTATGGGCATGAAACAACTCGACTCGATGGTCTACATAACTATATGGAACTCATGTATATGACTCTTCTTATTATGTGACTTACTTCCTCAAAACTTAGTTCAAATCGATAGTTGATCTCAAGGATTCACAATTGAACTCAAAGGCTTTGTTGAACTCTACTCATAACTATCTCTTGAATGTGAATTATGAATTCAAGAGTTATGCTTCATGGTATGAAGGATCTTGTAATGATAAAGTAGACTCATGAATACATTATCCTCACTCGTACTCACTTGCTCGAGTCTTGAAACAAGTTATTATAATTTATACAAGACTCCTCAAAAGGACTTAAAAGGACTTTCTTAGAATGTTCGAAAGAATTCTCAAAACTTAACTCTTAACTCCACCTTGAATTTGAATTATGGATTCAAGGTTGTGATTTGTGATAGGAAAGATCTCATGATGTTTAAGATTGATTTTAGATAGCTAAACATGACAAAAGATAAAAAATTCACTGATTGGAAGCTAGTCCGCGACGCGGAGACGCATTAAAATATTTGGTCGCGAAATAACTTTTGAGGCAGAGAGGTCCGTGACCTCTCCGCGACGCGAAGACAACTTTATGAAATGGGGAGGCAGGTCCGCGACGCGGAGCCAAGTGCCAGATTTGCCTGACTTTTCTCTTCTTCGTTTTCTAACCCCAAATCGCCTATTTTCGATTCTTTTTCTCAATCCTTCTTTAGATTTAGATACCCAACACATGTACACTAGAATCTAACTCTAACCACTCTATAAATCGACGCATTAACCTCATGAACTCCTCAATCTCAACCCAATTCAAGAACGAAAGCAAATTCATGAATACACAACAAGAACATCAAAGCTTCAACTTTTAGAAAGAATTTAAAGTTGAAATTAACATGATTGGCGTGTGGGTGAACAAACCCAACACTATGGAAGCTTACATACCTGAAAGAACCATCTTCTTGCAGCACTTGAAGGAAAACCTTGAGAGATGAACCCTAGCCTTAGCGTTTCTTGAATTTCTTGAGCATAGAATTTTGGAATGGATGAGAGGGTTTTGATTTGTGAAAACTGATTTTCTATTCGTTTAGGGCGATTTAGATGACCTCCTAAGGGTTTTTAGAACTAAAATACCCCTAAAGAAATAAATAAAATGAGTTGGGAGTCGGAATTATTTTTCACCCGGCATTGAGGTCTGTATTGGCTCCGCGTCGCGGAGCTGCTGCCAGGTTTGCGCGACGTTAGTAAATCACTCATAACTTTTTACTCAGAGATCAGAATTTAGCAAACTCGGTGGCGTTGGAAAGAGGACTCGAAGAGATTTAATTTTCTATCTTGTAACTCACATAACTCAACTTGTACCAAGATTTATGGTCGTTTGAAGTTGACCCAAAACTTAAGAAAAACTTAGAAATGACTTGAATGAACTCTCTTTAGTTCTTCTTGAAACTCAAGGTGCTACATCTAGTGACCTTAATACTCAAGAAATTTTAAATTCCTTGAAAAATCTCACTCACTACGAAGAACGGTTTTGGTCTTAGCTCAAAAAATTTCTGAGGTGTTACAGATGAAGTCAAGACCAACAGTAGAAGAAGATTTAACTGAAGTTGAAGTGGTAGATACAAATGAAATAACAAATGATTAAGAAATAGAAGAGACTAGAAGGTTGAACTGAAGTTGGTGGTGGGTTAAGGCGACTAATAAAAAAAGAAACAGCTGACCTGGAGCTAGACCTGGACCTGGAACCGGACCCGGACCCTTATTAAAAGGGAGAGTATTTCATCTCCTAAGAATAAAAATATATAAAAATAAAAGTGCATAAAAAATAAATGAAAATAAAAATAAAAATATTGCTACTCGCGAATTATCAAGCCTGCTCCTGGCATGGATATCTACTAACTTTAACTTGATCCAAAAGTCTAGATCAGTTGAATCAACAATATCCTTTTGTTCTAAGATAGATTTTAGTAAATTATATTCATAATGCAACACCATTGTTTCATAGTCGTTTCGATTCTTGAAGTCCTTTTTAAAAATGCACCGCTCTCACAAGAGTTGGACGCCGTCATACACATCTTTTTACACAAATTACAGTAGTTGCCGCTATCAGCCAGACCTGTATTATAATCGTTGTCATCGGTCAGGTCTGTATTGGCCATAACAACAGTGTAGATAAAACCCATGTAGAAAAATTGATTTAGATCTCAATTTTCTTTTAAAAAAATAAACTCTAATTCTGCTATGAATTCACAGTAGAAAAACTGATTCAATCAACAACAACAAAAAATCGAGTTTCAAAGATGTACAGACCTACTGGATTCATAGTAGAAACAATGTAGATAAAACCCATGTAGAAAATTTGATTTAGATCTTAATTTTCTTTTTTTTTTAAAATAAACTCTAATCTGCTATGAATTCACGGTAGAAAAACTGATTCAATCAACAACAACAAAAATTTGGGTTTCAAAGATGTACAGACCTACTGTATTCATAGTAGAAACTATACATTCGAGTTTTACATTTATTTAATCTTTTTTATATTTTTTATTTTCATAAATTCTAAAAAAATATTGTAATGGACTATAATTTAATAATTATTTTTTCTTTTTCAATTGATTGTAATATTTTGTAAGACAAGAATAAACATATATAAACTATTGTGTGCTACATAACAAAACAAATGTTTAAATCTCTCTTATTGATTATATTTTTGAAAACTTTTTCAATATTATCAATTGTTACCTAAACCATTAAACTTATTCTAAAAGTGTTTCAAAATAAAATTAAGACTTCACTTCATTGAATACGCCAATTAGAGACATTTTTATTACTTATTATATAATATTTTGTAATACTTTTAATTACAAAAGTCAACATTATAGTGATTAGAAAACATTCTAAGTTAAAATTATATTTTTTTTAAAAGTCAATTATTTGATAATCTAATTAGTTCGAGATTGAATGCTTAATAAAACATCTCAAAGAATTGAATACAATCTTACAAAGCCACTATTAAAAAGTCCGGATCCAAAAACACAAAAAAAATTGAGCAAAATTTTTAAAAGGGCAACAAAAATTGAGTATGAAACCAAAAGTGTAACATTTGAATGAAGGGACAAACGGCGTTTAATTATATGTACAAGGCTCATGCTAACATGCGCCTTCCTCTTTTTTTTTAAATGGCGCATTTTAAAATAAAAATAATAATATTCCTTCGTCATTATTTATTCAGCCGTTTTGAATTTTTGAGTAAATATTACTATTGAAAAATATATTGGAAAGTTGTCAAAATTCTCTCCGCTTTATAATAGAAAAATAAAATGTGTGGTAATATTTACTCAAAAATTCAAAGAATTTTTGTTATAACAATTGCGTTGTGGCTGTTCAAAACCGAATCGAAACCAATAATTCGAACCAATTTTTTTGTATGAATTAATCCATAATGAGTTATTGGTTTAGCAATTTTGATAACGGTTTTAATTCTTTTTATTATCATGTTATCGATTCTTAATGGTTTGAGATTTTTCTTAATGGGTTAGCATGTCTATAAAGCGATAACCAATAAGTCAAAACGATAAACTTCAAAGCTGCTTGTTCTTTTTCATGTCTCTATATTTTGTCCTCAATATTATCAAATTATATATATTAAAAAAAAACTATTAAACTTGACCACATCACTTACATTTTTATTTACATATAAATAGTAGAAGAAAAAAAAATTAAACACAACAACAAAACGATTGAATAAATAATAAAGAAGGAATGTTAATTTTTTATTTTAAAATGCATTGTTTTTTTTTTTAAAAAAAAAAAAGGCTCATATCAACATGAGCCTTGTAAGGTTCATTCTGACATGAGTGTTATACCCCATTTTAACTCGAGGTCCAAACGGTGTACAACATATTGGTGATTCCTAATGCTATTTTGGCCACCTAATTATTTTTTAAAGGTTAATTACGACATCTAAATAATTAACTAAGGTAATGCTAAAATTAACTTAATTAAATTAATGATCTACTTAACTTATGTGATTCTAGGTAAGGGTTCTAGTATAGTATAATACAATTAAATATTTGACTTGACACAATTTTCATAAATAGTGTTTTTAAAATAAAATTGTGGTTTAATCTCAAGATATTTGTATGGGTATAAGTAATTTTTATTAAAGATAAACAAGAATTTTAAATTTAAATTATTTGTAATTATGAAAAATAATATCTTTTTTGAAACAAACTATAAAGAAAAGTATCTCACATAAATTGAAATAGAATGACTAATATAATAGATTACCAAATAGTATATAACAACCAGAAGTGTAAGGCGTCATTCGAAAATAACGTCTTTACTTGACAAGATAGATGTAGATTTCTATACCCACTTATAGGATTATATTGGGTATGCCGTTGTTGAAACACAGTGTTAGGAAATTAGTTGAGATGACTAAACAAGATATAACAAACATAAAACAAAGTATTACTATTAGGCGTCTTTAGAAAATAGTTTATCTACCTAATAAGGTGTAGATATAAAGTCTGTCCATACTTTACTCCTCCGGGGCTCACTTATGAAGTTATATTGAGTATGTTAAACAAAATATTAGGCAGTTAGTCGAGATTATCAAATAATATATATTTCTTTTATTTTAATTTATATGAATTCTTTATTTTTAGTCCGTTCAAAAAGAATTACATATTTGACATTTCTATATTTCGTAACAATTTAACTTTAAATTTTTTATTTACGGTCACACAAACATTTATTACTTATTTTAAATTACAATTTCATTTTTTTTTCTTTTTTTGAATCAAATCAAATTATATCACATAAATTAAAATTTAAAAAATAAATAACAAACCTAAAACAAAGTATTATGCATCTCTCGAAAATCTCTCTAATTAATAAAGTATAGGATTATAGATATAAAATATGTCCCTGCTCTACCCTAGTACACTTACGAGACTTATGAAGTATGTTATCATTGTTGAAACAAAAAGTGTTAGGCCACTAGTTGAGACTATCAAATACTCTCTCCGTCCCATTTTATGTGGCAATATTTCCTTTTTGGTCAGTCCCAAAAAGAATGTCACATTTTCTTATTTGGTAAGTATTTAAAGGTATAATTCTTCTTTTACACTTGTTGGTCCCACTTAATCTTGAAAAGAGTACTCCAATACATTTATTAGGAGAGAGAAAAATAAGTCTATTTTTTTAAGGGCAATTTGGTAAACATTTCAAAGTCTTTATCTATTTATTAAACTCCGTGCCCGGTCAAATATTGCCACATAAAATGGGACGGAGGGAGTAATATATACTTCCTCCTCCTTTTCTGTTTTAAAATAAGGATGATATATTTATTTATTTTCGGTTTCAAATCAAATAACCCATTTTTTTTAATAATATTTTAATTTTTCACCTCACAAGTCACATGTTTAATATCACAATACACTGTCCCTAATTTTACTTATCCACTTTTGAATTGACACACCCATTAAGAAAATAATAATTAATATAATGAGTTTATCATTTTACCTTTATTAATTATGAAGTTGATAAATCAAAAACATAAGATTTTAAAGAAATTATACATTTTTCAAAGTAATTAATTGAGGATATAATGGATAAAAATAAATTGTCCTTTTTTTATTTGTCAAAATGGGCAAGTAATAAAGATAACTAAAAAAAATGGACAAGTAATTATGGACAAAGACAATATTAAATATTATATTTGTCATTAATTACTTGTTCACTTTTAAATAGACACACATATTAAGAAAATAATAATTGAATATCAAATACCGTATCGAATACAAAAAAAAATTAAAATATATACCATATACCATATTAAATACCACAATACTAAAATCAGTATTAAAAATTTGGTATGATATGATAATTCGGTACTACCTTGCCCACTCATACAGCAGAGGCCCCGCGAATGCAAACAAACAAACAGAGTAACGTGTCCATGGCATCTCCGTCAATCGTGAAAGGTATCAACAAGGGTGGAACCTCCAATGTCCAAATTATATTGAATATTCAGAGGGAGAGAAATCATTAGAGCTAACAATCAAAAATGGGGAGAAAAGAAGATGATGGAGTAGAGAGAATTGAAGGAGGAGTAGCGGTGGTGAACCCAAGGCCACAAAAAGGATTAACTGCCAAGGCCATAGACTTGTTGGAATGGGGAATCGTCAAGTTAATGCACGATTCCTCTAAGCCACTTCACTATCTTCAAGGCAATTTTGCACCTACTGATGAAACTCCTCCTCTTAATGACCTTGTACAACAAGGTCATCTTCCGGTCAGTTCACTGCTTCTCTTCTATCTCTACTTTTTCCTGTTTCGATGAGATTGCTTGAGTATTATATATATTTTTTATGTCTGAACACCTCCACCAGTCACCTTCATATTTGAGTTAGGAATGAGTATATGACACTACTGATGTTCAACCGACGACGGGGTTCAATTGGGGTAGGAGAAATGGGGAGGAAATTACAAGGTGAAAGTTCAGTTAGCCAATCAACACAGCTACTAAGATTTTCTCAATTGTATTAAGTGAGAATTGATTCTTAGTTCTCTAGGTAAATAAGTCAACATTCAACTAAGTGCACCATAGGAGATTGGTTATTAATTTATTTATTAATGTTATTGCTTAGAGTTTGATGTTTTGTGAACCTTGGGTTATATTTGCTGAAATTGGGTGTGGCTTAAAACTCTTTGGTTAGAGGGGTAGGGTGTTTAAAGAAGAAGATTTTGGTTTTGTTTGTCTAGACAGAGGCTACAACTTGATAATCGCAAACTTCATTTTGAGGAATGGTAGTAGGAAATTGGTATGGAGTAATAATTTGATGCTCATCTTGTTTCTATCATCAAAATAAGAGAGGGGGAAATGAGGAAGTGAAAAAAAAGAGCCAAAAGCTTAGGAGTGTTAATCTGATACGAGATTAGGTTGCGGTTGATCAGCATGGTTGGGTGAAATTTAATTTGATCCTTCTGGGTTCTGATGAAAATGGTAATTCGTAATAAGATTTACCATTGGATTATGTTTTTGTTACTTCTGAATAGTAATAATTTCAATTTTTCAAGGGTATTAATTACTCCGGTGACAAGAAGTTATCCAATTAAATTCTTTTGGTTAAAGTATTGTTATTAAGAGTTTACAGTTTGCTTGGATTCACCTCATACAACTTTGTTATAGTTCTATTCTATCAGTGGATTAGGAAGTGTTGACTATCATAAAATGTATGGGCTGTTTTGTTAATGGGAAAGAGAGGTGATTCCACAAATCAGGGAGGCGGCTTCCTAGTTGTTTCTATTGATGTGAAAATTTCATTTTTATCATCCGTGGTGCATGAAACATTTGCTTATATTGCTGCAAGATTTCTATGGAATCTGCAAGATCTTATGTCCAAAACTATAATACAGTAATTAACTGGTTAAAGCCAACGTGATAATGTTCAGAGCTGATTGCTTGACAGTTTAGTGTATGCAACCTGTTAATGTGAATACATTTAGATTATTCAGGATGTGAGGGACTGTGTAGAAGATTCCAACAACAACTATGCCCAGTCCCAAGCAAGTGGGACTGTGTAGAAGGTTCTGAGGGGCTTCAGTGCCACATAAATTAATATTTGTTCTTTTTCCTATGAGAGAACTATATGATGATTTTTGAACTTTCCATATATAGAAAAAAAAATAGAAAGAAAAGAGACTAGAATTTGAGATGACATTGTTCGAAACTCGGATGATAGTGCCCCCTACCCTTGTCTACTTAAATACCAAGCTTTACTTAGTGAGAGGGTTCAAATCTATGACATGTGCCTAACCCACATATCTCAAAATGTGCTGGTACCACTAAACCAATTCCCTGGGGGCTTAAGATAACATATACTATTAACGATGTAACATATAGTTAACAGGGCAAGGGTAAGAACAGCTTGGGATAAATACCTTACTGAAGTTCAGTTTGTGATATTGTGAATGGTTTTTCTCTCGGGCCTATACCTCACAGTTGGTTTGCATTTTTTTGGAACTGATTTGTCAGCTGCAGGACTAGATTTGTTTACCATTATTTTCATTTCTCCCAGGATTCAAAGCATAAGGAATATTGTAGAATTTACTGCTCAGGCTATACATTCTATGCTTTTCGCCATCAACTTGACTCTAATGATGCTTAGTAATTTGAACATTTAATTACAGGAGTGCCTTAATGGTGAATTTGTTAGAGTTGGTCCAAATCCAAAGTTTGCTCCGGTTGCTGGATATCACTGGTTCGTTTTTATTCTGAATACATATTGTCCTCAGCACCTTCAAGTTCCTTCTCCCCATACTTTTTTTTAAAACAGAGTTTCCCAATTGCATTGATGCTTATCCATGCTCTATTTATATGCAGGTTTGATGGGGATGGGTATGTCCTTTACAATCTTGACTTTGCATTTTGGAGCAAAATCAATTATTTCCTAGTTACTTTGAAAAAGAAGCAACGAGCGCCTCAGTAACTCTAGTTTTTATTTGTTCCAACTTCCAACTATCTATGCTGTGCCCAGCTTAAACAAATAGATTTCTGCATATTATGTGACTAAGCTCCCTTTCAGGTAGGAACAGAAACTAAAGTCCCTCTCTGTTCAGAAGAGAAATTCAATTGGCATTTTGTTACATTGGAAAAACTGCCCTTGTACCCTATTCTTAATTGAACAATTCAAACGGGCATTATAGTGTTTCCATAAACAGACCTTACATAGGATTGATACCATTTTTCCAACAAAAGAAAGATTGAGTATTTAGGATAGCAAGGGTATGAATCTTTGAATTTTATGGTGACAGGAAAAGAAGGATTGACAAGAAAATAAATATTTGAATTTGATGATAACGGGAAGGATTGAACATTAGGATGGCAAGACAATAAGTTTCCAGATTACGGGGCATCCCCTCTCTCTCTCTCTTTTTTAGTTCCCCCTCCTACTCGGCAGGCATACTGAGCTGTTTGTTAAGAATTATATTACGAGGTGGATCAGGACTATTTAGTTTGTAAATTATGTAAATCAATTCATATCAGTGGCTTTCTTATTTGCTCAGAGTGAAAGCATGATGATCGAAGGTGTTAAAAGGGGACAAGATATACCTAAATCATAGGTAAGAAAGTTGTCCCGGAAGATAATATCTCCTGGAATCCGTAGACTTAGCTAAAAATGGAACACAATGGAAACAAAAAAATCGTATAAGCAATATTAACTAGTTAAGATAAAAGTTTGTCACAACGGTATGCTCACATCAGGTTCAAGGTTTTTTAGTTTAGTTGGAGATGTTATATTAGTGGAAATTGTAGAGGACCTCTAGTGTTAAAGAACCCCAAGTTGTTGAAGATTAGAATGAAGAGCGAAATGGATGGTGAAGATTTGTATAGCGGACTTTTAACCATCAAGTAAAAATTTGTATAGCCAACTCCAACTAGATAGGAATTTATGCAAAGCAGCAACAACAATTGTTTTGTTCTCCTTTATTATTACTACTACTACTGATACCAATACTAATACTACTGCTACTACTATCAATAATAAAGAAACATATTAATTGTTGTTATTATTATTATTATTATTGTTGTTATTATTAGTATTACTAATTTTTTCTGCCTAATCTTTTTTACTTTGCACAAAATGTGATCAAATTGTATATGATAATTCAGCTGCTGTTTATTATGACAAAGTGATTTTTATTCTTGTTTTTCCTATTCAGTTTTTCCAGTTACCTTTTTCTTTAATTTTTAGATGACTTGTGTTGAAGCTCAAAAAGCATCACGTTTTTATAACTTTCACATGAAAAGAAGTAATGTAACCTCAAACATTTAGCCTTATTTCAGCATGATTCATGGCTTGCGCATTAAAAATGGAAAAGCAACGTATGTCTCACGTTATGTGAGGACTTCACGTCTAAAGCAAGAAGAGTTCTTTGGTGGAGCTAAGTTTATGAAGGTATGCATTTGTTTTATACTCTTTACTCCTAGATTTTTGTTCCCATCAAGCTTAATATAATAATGATTGAAGTTTCTTGTACTAAAACTTCTACACATATATTCTGTTTCAAAAAAAAAAAAAATACCGTTTCAAAAAACTTCTACTCATGTATAGATGCTTTAAGCAACTTCTTCGCATAACTACGGACACTTTTCTTTTCTTCCTTTTTCTTTTTGTTTTTAATAGTTCGCCAGATAAAGGATCCTTCAATAAGTAGGAAATTTTGCATGCTATTCGGAAAGGGTGATTTTTTTTTTTATGTATTGTTGTATTTATTTTGTGGAACTAGGAATGATTTTGTTTGAATATGGTTGGTCCTTAGGATAAAACATCATTTTGAAAATATGCTCCAGGAATTACAGCAGTGTGGAGTGCCGTTTCAGCTATTTTGTGTCCCTGAATTCTCTGTTCTTGCTAAGCTTGTGACATCATAATTATCTTGTTCACATTCCAACTCTTTAATTTTGATCTTTACATGTGATTTCATTGCTGATTTCTCATCCAAACTGGATAGTGTAGAAAAGGGCGAATTTCTCAAAAATGACATCAAGATCATAGTGTAGAAAGAATGAAGAATTTCTGTTTTATTGGCACTTTGTTGATGGATACCGACTTTGTGATTCTACTGTGCAACAATGACTTTTTGATAGTTGACCATAGGTCAAATAAGTAACTTGTAGAGTAAACCATTCTACTGGAGAAATAATTATCTAGTGGAAAGGGTTGAAGCCTCTCACCGCTTGGATTTAGTGCTGAATATTTTGCTAAAGTTGTCTGCTGAGATTTCATGTGACACAAAGTTTCTTGTCTTCAAGCTAGGTCAGAATATTCTGTTACTTATATTTGCATTTGAGGCATTGACTAGCCCTGCTCAACAGTCTATACTCTTCTCTTGAACGCTTCATTGAGCATCCTTCCTATTCAGTCCTTGCACTACACTATCCATAATGTTGGCCTAGCCCTCTCTCCTCTCTATTTTTTCACGCGAAGATTCCCTTCCTTTCCTAGCCTATTCAATGTGGTCATGTACAGAGTTCAAAGATTTGACACTACAAAAAGGACGATGGTAATCCTAATTGAAGAATGTTGCAGGAAGCAATTGTGCGAAAACAGAAGTTTCCTTGAATTCAGCAAGCAAACTGGAGGAATATTCTTACACTGAAGATGTCCTATCTGAAAGAAAATTGTGTCCTTTTTCCTTTTAGTTTATGATAACTAGAAGCTAAAATGACACATCTGCTGGCATGCCTTTGTCATACATCTCAGCATCAACATGTTATTTAGAGGAAAGGAATTGGGGCATCCTATTAGTGTTCATGACCTGGAATTGTTTCACACCATTGGATTGTACATTCTGCTGTTGGTTTCCTTAAATTTTGTGTACTGAACCAATGGAACTACTGCATCATGCAATCACACGCTGTGCTTTATAAAACATTTGCATATGCTATATGTGCAGGTTGGAGATCTTAAAGGGCTGTTTGGTCTGTTCACAGTTTATATGCAAATGCTCAGAACAAAGCTGAAAGTATTGGACATCTCCTATGGAAATAGCACAGGTTGGTTGGCTGGAATTTTAGTTAGTCTATGTATCTTCTCTTCACAAGTCTTTTCAGATATAACTTGTTATGACGGAAGGAATATGTCCTTAGTCATAGCAATATTTATTAAGTCTATGTGATAGTTACTAACTGAAAGTAAGATTCGTTTCCTTGTCCAGCTAATACGGCTCTAGTATATCACCATGGGAAGCTGTTGGCACTTTCAGAGGCTGATAAACCTTGTAAGCCACTTCTCTGTTTAACCTGTTAATTCAGAAAGATGAACTATCTATGATTTTGATGTGCAAGCCTCTGAGTAGATGTTATTTTCCCCCTTCACCATTCCTTTTCCTTGTATCTTGCATGATTACATAGTGAAATTGTAACTTTGAAATTGCATGATTACAAAGTTTGGGATGTCAAGTTCAAATTGTAACTTTTTGCACATCCATGATCAATGGAGACTTCTAAATTTTATTTTATTTTAAAAAAAACATAATGAAATTGTAATCTGAAGATTTTGCTTGTCTGGGGCAGAGAATAAGTATTAGTAGTTAATACAGTTTCCTGCAAGGATTTAGATCATAGGTACATTGCATTTTTATTGCTTTGATACTGAGTGTACGTCACACAGATGCACTTAGAGTTCTAGAGGATGGAGATCTTCAAACACTTGGCATGCTGGATTATGACAAAAGATTGACGCATTCCTTCACTGCCCATCCAAAAGTTGATCCTGTAACTGGTAAGGGGGAAATCATCCTAGTTCTGCATGTCCCTATCTGTAAATTCAAATTGTTTGCTGCCCAAATAATTTCTGATAAAAAAAGTACCATTACATGTATTCTTCTAATAATTTTAACTACAAGTACAATCCTGCAACTGCATAACCTCCTTTAGTTAAGACATCTGTTCAGCCTTCTTTTCTCATTTGCTGACTTCTCTTCCTCCGATATCAATGCCTGGCATGCTAATCTGTTAGTTGTGATGTTGATTTTAATAAACAGAAAAGGAAAATTATATTTTCTTCCAAACACTGTACTAATTTGTCACATCAATTCCACTACTGAATTCCATGGCAAGCTGATTTCGGAGTTGAGGTTAGGGTGGTGAACCTAAGATAGGAGCATGGTTCCCTTTGGGCTGTAGTGCAGTTTGAAAGAGAGCATTTTTTTCGTTTTCACATTGAAAGTAAAAAGAATGAGAGGTGTTTTAGCATCTCCCTTTGTAAAGGTCAAGGCTGGTAAGTCCATCAGTTCATACAGTTGTCCATGTACGTTGGCACAAGATTAGGATCCTCACTTCAACTTCCATCTCTGCATTAACTATCCAGTGACAGTCAATCTATATTATCTCTGATACCATTCATGTGCTTATATTGAGTTTCTGTGTGACTGATTAAATCTTAGTTCAAGGATCAGCATTCAGAGTGAGAGAAAAAGGTCTAAAATTGGATCTTTTAGTACAAGTTTGAAGTATGAGTTACTCAGTCATTGTGTAGGTAGAACACTCTTGAGTTTGACTCTGAAATTTTACATGCAGGTGAGATGTTTACCTTTGGATACGCTCACACCCCACCTTATATCACTTATAGGGTTATATCCAAGGATGGAATTATGCAGGACCCGGTCCCAATAACAATACCAGAGCCTATTATGATGCATGATTTTGCTATTACTGAAAATTATGCAATTATGATGGATCTTCCTTTGTGTTTTCGTCCGAAGGTATGGAACTTCTAATTTCTGTAGCTCACAATTTATTGATTGCTATTGTTTATCAGTTTTCCTTTGTTGATGGGAATAACTTAAGCTTTTAAAAGATGAAACAGCTTGCTCAAATATTGAATCAATGAGAGAGGTTAAGTTTCATTACGTCACCTCCATATTGGAGTTCTATAGGAGAGAACTGCAGAAAGGTTTCTAGTCTAGTTTGTTGTCTTCTGTTTTTTTTTTAAAGTCGCCGTAGGTAACTGTTTGTCCAAATATTTCATAATATAAATTCATGATTGGTTGCATGTATTACACTCAGCAGTGTGTGTGTGGGGGGGGGGGAGCTCATATGCATGTTCTTTACTTTTATGCAATGGATGGAATAGCCCCAAAAGTCTGATGAT